>APFE030689491.1:0-39162 GCA_000404065.3 Pinus taeda | reverse complement strand
CAAACCATCCTCACTCAACTTGGAATCAGTTTGGTGAATGAGGTGGACAGAACCTTCGGAGGTTTGAGTGGTTGAAAACTTTGCCCAAAATGGTTGGCGCGATTGCGACTCTGGGATGGAGTGCGAATGGCGCGCCCTTTCATTAGGATTTTCCCCATTGGCACGGGCATAACACAGGGCACCAACGCTAATGCAAAAAGGGCTATTTTTAGGGGCAATGAGCAGGAGATGTCTTAAGGGCATATGAAGCTCATGTTTAGAGGTAAATAAGGCAAGTGGTTACAAGTCTTGTCACTTCTCACAAGTCCCGGAATGGGTCCTCCAAGATGCAGGAGAGGGGGTAACAGGGACGGTGACAAACGGTGACAAATTACTGTGTAACAATGACACTCAGGATCACCGAGGTTGAAAATAACCAAACGGGCAAACCCATGGTTAACCCAGGCAAAGACAATGTTGCCATATATGGAGCACCAACATTTCCAAATGGAGGAAATGGACCAGGAGTTCCATCTAGGGGAAGACCTTGGCCGGTAGACTCAGGGGAGGTTTCAATTGGGAATGAGCCTGAACAAACACTTGCACTGTAATCAAGAACTTGAACTATTACCAGGAATATTTCGTGGGAAGTAAATTTTATGACACAAGAACAAAACTTGACCTTCTCATGTTTCAAGAGTCGAGAAAAGAACGAAAAGGTGACTCCATCTCTTTCAAGGTTTAATGAGCCTAAAAGGACAAGTGCTCAGATGGACCTTTTCTTTTAAGGAGTCCAAAAAGGAATGAAAGTGACTACTCTGGAGAACTAGGCAAAAGGTTTACCAAACAACTCGTAAAACTGCATATACACCAAGTTGGCGATCATATGAAAACCAAGGACTTTCTGTACGGCAGTCAATCTTCCCGAATGTTGTGTTCGGTGTGTTACGGTTTGCAAGGTGGTAGACACAGCTTCCTAAGGATATAGGATGATAAGCTAGTGGGGTATCCCAACATATACTTGACGGCACTAGGAGTGCAAGTCCGTACTAGCAACTATGGAGCCACAGAAGGAGGAATCACCCAACCTTAAGTGAAAGCAATAGTGACTAGGTTTAATAACGTCGGAGCATGTCTCTAGCTTAGACGTCTAAATAATGTGCGTTATGTTCCAATGTGTTGTTAAGTTAACTCAGCTCATTTTAGAGTTGATCTTGAATTATGTTTCAATTTCCAGGCCTTACGGTATGTATATCAAAAACCTAGGATGTAGCTAGAATGAGTAAAGCATCTTTCATTTCAATGAACACCTACTTACAGAAAGGTAGAGAGATCATTCCCAAACCAAGGCAAAACCAAGACTAGCAAATGCAAGCACTAAGAGACACAATGCATAAACACATCAATTCCTAGAGTGCATCAATATTACTAATGATAGATTTAATGTTTTCCTTCCAATTTCTCAAACACGAAAACTTGAAATGCAAATGTACTTTAACTTTCATATACTAAATGAATGCAATCTTTTGATTTTGATAGCTTTGAATTTTAAAAAGACAAACAAGCAAGTGTGAACCGATTGATCCAAACAATGGTAATCTATGTCTAGTAGCAAAAAATTAAATCAATATCAAAATTGGTTCAATAATTGACACTAAACATCAACCAACAAGAAATAAACAATGAAAAGGCCTCAAACAAACCAACAAGATGGTTGCAGATGAACCTTGGACAGACAAGCAACCAAATAATTCCAAACCTTGAAAATGCTAGGTCACAAAGCCAAAAATACAAGATTCACTCAATGAAACCAAAGAGAGAGTACCTTAACGAGAAGCAATTAAAACAAACTAATGGGTAAGAGAAAGACAGCAGGGGATTAACAAGATTGGTGAATTTAGGAGGTAGAATTGAAAGAACAACTCTATAGGAATTGTCACGGGTGTAACACCAACAACTAGGGATGATCAGCTACTAGCTGTAGCAACAGAGCGATGGCATCGTGAGAGTACACGTCTCTTACGTGACGGGCCAATTTCAGGAATCATTGCGACTGTACGACAAGATTAAGCTACGCACAGAATTATAAAATAGAGATAGGGTGATGTCGGCATGACTATTAAGCTTTTTCCAGCAATGAACTTAAAAACAATGGAAAATGAATGAAAAATCCCAAAAAAAAACTAGACTATCCTTATAGATAGTAAAGGGATATCCCAAATTGACCCAGGTAACCTCAAAGCCTGACGGTTTACCCCCAAAAATCGAGAGATACTAAATCAAAATCAAACAAAATCAAACAAGAAAAAACATACAAAGGACACCCTAGTAGAGTCACCAACTTGTGAAGTAGGAAAGTGTTCCCTCTATGGACAGAGGCAACCCCTCTAGCCCTAGTGTGGGTCTAGTCACAACAAAGACAAAACAATAATTGATTCCCTTAAATAGTCATCATTGAAGGCCTACCTCAACCCGGTGATTGATGAAGTTCTGTTGCGCTGCTCCAGCTTCTGTTTCCTTCTCCTTAATGAGAAATCAACCTGAAACACCACAAGAAAACAACAGAGCATGTAACCAAGAACAACAATGATCTATTTACTCATAAAGTCAAGAAATCATGAGCTATCAAGTAAATTACATACAAGACATAGGAAATAATCATTGATTGTATTAATAATAAATCAAGAGCAAAGCTTACAACCAAGTCTTGACATTGCAAGCCTTGTCGGAGGGTCCAGCGAGTATGTTTCTTCAAGCATTCACTCTCAAGGATGGGTCTCCCAAAAAAACAATATCTCTCTCTCACTCACAAGCTTTAATACAAAGTTAAGGGTACTCCACAACCTTTTACAAACTATTAGCAATCCCACACTTGTCACACTCACACCAAAGCTATCTATCTAGCTCAAAAGCACTAGCAGCATTGTCCAACCAAAAGAACTAGCAGATCATAGAAATGGTGAGTGATTTTATAGGAGAAGGAGTCTCCATGAAATGAGGGAGAGGGAGCTTGTCCTTAAGGAAGGTAGCACAAAAGACAAAACCACCATCCCAGAGGGGGAAGGGCGACCCAAACTGACCCAACAACTAGGTTTAGAGACATCCAGAAGGCCAACTGTTAGAACAAATTCGCCCAATTTGGATCATTGCTAGATGTAAAATAAGTCTCTGCTATGGCATCGCTAGAGGAAATGCATGCAGATCAATCGTCATGATAAATAGCTAATAGCCTCGTGCTGAGCCTTGAAATCCATCTGTCATAGGAAATGGATGTACACCTACGACAGGGTCGTGATGAGACCATTTATAACAGGGGACCATCATGTATATTAAGGTTTTACTCGTGACGAGGCAGAAACTTAGGGAATGAGTGTCAACTTGCAACATCAGAGAGCATTTGCTTAATCTTCTTACATTGTTGGGAAGATATGAACATGTTTATTTGACACATGACACAGTAGAGGGATTGAGATGAGGACAGTGACAAATTACTGTGTAACACTAGTCACAACAAGACAGAGATAATAGCTAATTGCTTAAACAGTTATCGTTAAAGAGGCCTACCTTATACCAGTGTTTGATGAAGTCTTCGTTACGTCACTTCAATTATCACTTTCTTCTCCTTAATGAATGATTCACCTGAAACAACATATGAAAATGGAAAAACACGTAGTAGAGTACAACAATGAACTATCTACTTATAGAGTCAAGGAACCATAAGCTATCAGCATACATTTCATACATGATATAGGAAATAACTATTGATTGTATTAATATAAACAATAGTAAATCTTACAACGACACCTTGATGTCACAAGTTTCCTTGAAGGGTTTGATCAGTATGTCTCCATAAGCATTCACTCTCAAAGGTCTCCCAGAAATACTGATGACTCTCTCTTACCCAAAAGCACAATTATGAAACTAAGGCAATCATGACAGGGCTTCCTTCTTACAAAACTATTTCACACTATCAATCCAAACATGAAAGGTGATTCTCATACCTCACAAGCTATTGCTAGGCTATCAACAATCCAAACTGTAAGCTATCAATCCAACAAACGAAGAACTAGCTAACTAAGAACTAGCTAACTAGCTAATCATAGCCATGGAGAATCCCTTTATAAGAGGAGGAGCCTCCATAAATTAGGGGAAAGGAAGCTTATTTTCATGGGAGGTTACTCAAAAGGTCGAACCACCATCTCAAATGAGGAGAGGTGAAATTCTCTGACCCAACAACCAGCTCTAGAACCACCTAGAAGTATTCTATTTGAACTAATTCTCCATATTTAGGTCATTGTAGGTCAAACAGTAAGACTCAGAGACAACATCATGAGGTGTTAGTTCATTATGGGCTATCGTTGTAGGTAGGATACTGATTACCTGCGACAATTTTGAAACATGGGTAAAAACGGGTCAACTTCAGGATTAATGAGCTTAAGCAATCTTCTTGAGTAATATGGAAGATTTGGACACATATTTTGGTATATGACAAAGAGAAGATGTCATTCAAGGACTGACTCTATCCAGGATCAGGGGATGCGGGGTCAATGACAAAATATTGTGTAACAGATGCTCCTTAAAGCATGAAGGTTGAGAGAGTGGGAGGGGTGAAATGCTTTACGAAACCATAACTGAACTGAAATGCCGTCGTGGAGATCCTGCAGACATAAGTACAACAGATATTTCTGATAGTGAAAGAAGTAAATGTAGTCGAGGTATGGGCGCAGCCATCCAAAATACAAATAAAACTAGTCTGTGGTATGGATGCAACCATCTAATCGAAGAGACCATATGAAAACACAGGTATGGTCACAGCCATCCAATCAAAAGAGTCATGTATAAATAATCCACACAACCTGGGCTTGTGTAATCTGAGCCTAGGGTCTTGAATCTCGACCTGTCCATCGTACAATTTCTAAAATGTGTTGAAGTTGATCATAATAGAAAATAACTTGATTACCGACCAATGATGTGAACCGTTAACAAGTGCAAGAGAGACCACCGGTAATATCAATGGTTCTCAAGGTACTATTAGTACAATCCACAAAGTGTGAATACTGATCTGGAGTCGAACATTTGTGAAATCACCCGATTGAAGACCAATGATGCAAGCATATTGTCAAATGCGAAGAACTTCCCATTGAGGCATGCAAGCTCTGAGGTACTTGAAACGAGTCTCTAGATCAATTACCTGGATAATGATTTGATGTTGACACAAAGCGATTCGTCGCAAGAGGGCCATAATATTTCCCACATAAACGATGCAAGACAAAGGAACAAGATGAAGATGGATGAAACAGAGAATCATAGGAGGATGTAAGGGTGCAAACTATAGAAGGATTAAGCTCTTGAACATATCGGCGACACGACTTCGGAATGCAGCAACATTTTGGTACCAATGGATTGAAGGTCATGTGGAGAAAGCAAGGATCGAATGGAATGAGGTAAATGAAGAACCCAAATCCTAGAAGGCCAATGACAAATTGAGGATATCCCAAACCCGATGAGAAGCAAAAAAGTGTCGATGTTCAAGAGTGACAAGCTGCCGTAGGTAATCAACAGAATATTTCCAAATTTTCCCGCACCATTGCTGGCGAGTACCCCAATTATTTTTCAAACACATGATTGAAGGGGATAGCATATGCTTGCAATATAAGTTTTTCCTTTAGACAAATCCATCCTAGTGAAATTTTAACGAGTCCTAGGAAGGAGAAGCTTAGGTCTCATCATGGAAACAAGTCCAATGTCGTTGGGGTTTAACGAGTCTGACATAGGTAAAACTCAGAGTCTTTTTCATATGTAGAGAGTTTGAAAAAGACACATAAAAGAAAACTCTAGATGGGCCCTTTTCGTATGTTTGTGTCTCTCGAGCCCGAAAAGGTAGAAAATGATACTTGAGAGAACCACTTGACCATTTCATTCAAGGAGTACTTTTTGTAAATAGTGCCTCTAGTTTGAAAAACTAAAAAACTTACTATATACATGACATTTCGCAACCATTAATGAGCTCAAAATGATAAGGGCTCGACAATCTTTTCACGTTTCAAGAGTCAGAAAAGAGCTTAAAGTTGACTCCCTCATTTCATTTATTTTACGAGTCAAAAGGGAAAAACACTCAGTAAGCTTTTCATCTTTTTTATGATTCAGAAAAGAGCTTAAAGGTGACTCATCCTGGAGGAATGATTGGTATAAAGGGTAGCAACTAGTTCTGGTAATGGTGGAATTGCTCAAAACACATAATGGTCAAGAGGTTGGCTAGTAAAACCACTCATCACTGCGGTCCATCAAGGAAGGAAGAAAACCAAGTGAAAGCATATGATCAGCCAAAGAGATGGTGATGATGGAACGAAACAACCAAGGCTCATCTAGCAAAAATTAGTTGATATGGCGATCACGAGGGTGAAAATTGGGTGTGGGTTCATTTTTACACAAGCTTGAACAATGGAGAACTCTGCTTGAATTCAGTTTCATGTTTACACAAGATTGAAATGAAAAACTATGCTTGTTATAAGTTCGCATGCCTCTAGCATAAAGGCTCAAATCGAGGTACATGCCCCCCAAGCTTCATTGCATTCAACTAGGTGGATGGAATGAAGGTTCACTTGCGAGATATGGGAAAAATTCGACTAGGATTTTATGAAATCTTAATCAAAGACTCGATTTGGAAAATGGAGTTGTTTCATTTTTTAATGAGGTTGACACAGTAAAAGAACTATCCTCAAGTCCATTGTTTCATTTTTTAACAAGGTTGACATAGGAAGAAACTATCCTCGTACCCTTAGTCTCAACTTTTAATGAGGTTGACATAAGACTGAGAACTATCCTCGCCTCTTGATTCAATTTTTAATGAGGTTGAAACAAGAAAAAGGAACTCTCCTCAACAAAACTATTGATGGGCCATAGGAGAACATGACTCTCAATAGGTCTTCACCATATGCAAGAAACATGCTCTGGGAGGAATACATATCATGGGGCACAAACGATAGATTGGGTTCCAATGCCCCTAGTACATGATGTATGAGACCATTTGCGTGATCATCAACAAATGCAGAGACAGAATGAGTAGCCACATAATTAACATGTGATAGGGAAGGTATTGCTTCCAAACAAGAGCCAATAGGGAATGATGGTTGGAGAGGAGGCACTTGGTGATTGATGAACGAAAATTGGTCAATAAGCACAATTCTTCCTTCATGCGGAAAGAAAACCACACAGAAGAGGAAAGAAGCAAGAGCTCCCATGACATAAGCATAATCACGCCCAAGGAGAAGATCAAAATCTAACAGACGTTGGACTACCATCAGATCTACATAGATAGTCTTGCCTCCCAAAGTAATAGGGAACTTTGGAAGGATCCCTGAAGGTTGACTAATTCCTTTGTTGAAAGCCATCAGATTTTGGGTGACTGGCACAAGTTGTGGGGAACCCAAAGCTTGCCAAGTAGTAGAAGACATGATGCTAACAGATGATTCTTCATCTAGTATAGTGTCGGGTACCACCATATTATAGGCGTGTACTGTAATATGAAAAGGCACATGAGACGAGAGGCGGAAAGCAGTCAATGGACCCCAATTGAAGGAGACAATAGAACTACTTGGTGGGGGTATCATATGGTTGCCCCCATGCTATACAGGAATAGGAGGAGGACCCTCCTGTACAACTGAGACGGGAGGTTCACTCTTTGAATCATGAGAATCTGAGGAGATGAGAAAAACATGAGTAGTATGATCACTATTCCCGTCTGGAAAAGAGTGAGAAACCTTAGGTGGAGCCAAGTCAACACTCTTTTCGACCAATGGTTTGTCAGGAACAGACATAAGAGAGTCTCACTTAGAAATATTAGGATGAGCAAGATATGAATCCAAGTCAATCTCTTGACCAATCGGGAGAGGATCAAAAGAAAGCCTCTAATAACCAACCGAAAGGTGGGGTTGAGGAGCTCTAAGGTTTTCCAAAACTGTGGAAGCCTTATCCATGAGAGGACAAAGGTGAGGAAGATGTTTTCCTTCACATAACCTGTAGGGGAATCTAATCTCCCCTTTCTTCTTACCGCTATTATCTGAAGGTGTAACATCGACATGATCTTCAAAGGTTGATAAGGATGTTCGAATCATATCTCGAGACCATACTTCTAATATCCTAGGAATACCAGGACAATCTTGAAGGAAATTGTCACCCTTTCATAGATTACAAGGAAATTTGACCTTTCGTGGAGGATCAAAAGGCTTTTTACTAGAGGTGCACTCAGAGAAATAGTCACACGGTTGGCCTCTCACTTACCTAACTTCTTCTTCTTCTTAGCCTCCTAGTTATTGGCTTTGGAACTTTCACCAGGAAAAGTAGAAGAGGAGGGTGAAGAAATAGGGGAATAAGGTGAAGGTTCAACCCTAGAATCATCGTGATGTGATTCAACTGAAGGAGACGATGGAGCAGGAGTTGGGATGCTCGGGACCACCAAGGTTGGAAATAACCAAACAGGTAGGCCAATGGTTAACCCAAGCAAGGACACGTTGCCATATAAGGAGCACCAACATTTCCAAAATAAGGAAAATGACCAGGATACCCATCTGGGGGGACCTTGACTGGTAGACTCTGGAAATGTTGCCATTGGAATTGACTTTGAAAGAAACACCAACTGTAGCCAGGAATATTTCGTGGGTACTTAATTTTACAACATTGAAACACAATTTTTCCTTTTCAAATTTTAAGAGTCGAGAAAAGGACAAAAGGTGACTCTATTGCTTTTGATGTTTAATGAGTTTGAAAGAAAAAGTTCTCATATGATCCTTTTACTTTGAAAGAGTAAAGAAGGAACAAAGTGACTGCTCTATAATTCTAGGCAAGAGGTGTTATCACCTAGATTGACCTTAGGCTGAAGGGAGGTAATTCCAGGGTAATCACAAACCAAGATTAGCCTTGTAGGTAGCCCTACAAGGACGAGAGATGACTCTCTCATTTAGAATATCAGTGAAGATGATTGAATCAGGTAAAGATCTTAGGCTAAGTATAGTAGCGTGAAACTTTTTGATTGAATTTGTTGGTGTTTGCTGGATCAAATGGAGCTGGGCACTTTAGGTCTAGGAAATGAGGTCAGAAATGCAGGGTGTTCTATGGGGTAAGGTAGGCATAGGATTTAGCACTTTAGGCTTAATGGTGTGAGGTGTTCAAGACTGATGAGGAGCTGAGGAGGGCATGTGACAATCATGGATCCTTCTCAAACAGTAGAAAACATAAAATATTGAATGATTTGCAAATGAAATGGAAGATGGCATACATAAAACATGTAAAAAAATGATTACAAAAGAAGAAACTGTGCTAAAACTCCATACCATAGGGATCCCATAAAAATAGTTGCAAATCCTATTAATTTCCTTGCCAAACTGCTTACAATGATGTACAGTCAAGCTCTAAGCATCCAAGTGAGTCCAACCCTTACCAATGACAAAGAAAATACATTATATAGAAATCCAAATCACTCATGCTAACCATCATGGTTTGAAACCATGAGAATAGGAGTTGTTTCAAGCATTTCTAAACAAGGAATAGGAATCTAGGCAGTCAAACAACTTCCCTCTAAAGGAGGGGAAACTGATTCATCACCCTCAAAACCACTTTTTATCCAATGAATCTACCATCTACTAATGTCTGAATATTAAATTTACAAACCATGGCATTAATTACGTCAGTAAATTCACCTCCATTAGAGAGAAAACAAGAAAATATTCGAAATTTAGCAAAACAACCATCCCGAGTAAAAATGTGCTACACACAGCGCCACTAGTCCTATCCATAGTGCCAGTTTGAGTCCACTTTTGGAGGCCTTCCCATCATCCAAATTGAGCCTAGGATAGCTCATAGGAAAGGTATTCAAGTCTAATTTCCATAATACTTAGAATTTCTACATTTTCAGCTCATTTCCCCCCTCAAACATTGATTCTCCCAAGGCTTCTTTTGTGTGTCAAAAAACTAGTAGAAAGGTCAAATTTGAGTGTTTTTGTACCTTCTAGTGAACTAATTCTACTCCAAAAATTCTAAAAATTCTAGGGTTCATGTAATTGATGCCTTGAATCCAAAAATTGAAGCCATTTTTCTATTGGGTGCCCCTAGAAAAAGTGCAATACCAGTGGTGTTGCGCTTCTGGGCAGATTATCTGTGTATTGAATTTCCAAAATTCAAAAAAGAAAAAATTTCCTCAAAAACTACCCAAAATTGGTATGAGGCACCACCATCAACTGCTTTGATTATCCAAGGAGGCTTCAACCATCATCTTTATTCTATCCTCCTCCTTTTTTCCTTCTAAAGTTGTCCTTAACCTAGCCTTCAACTTTCTGATCCTCATATTACAAATTTTATTGCAAACCGTGTAATGGTATGCCATGTGTCTAAGACTTTCCTTGTCCCCATTGGCCTTCTCAATGAGCCCTTCAAGATGTATGTTGACTCTTTCAAGCCAAGTCTCCCTATCATTTTCAATTTCTTGCTTGATAGGAGTCAAAGTGACATGAGCCTCTTTGTGACTTTGCCTCTTTGCTTTCAGTAGCTCAAGCTCCATGAGGACCTATTTATCACTTAATTGTTTGTTCTCCTGTTCCAAGTATGCGATAACAAACTTGGCTCTCTAGGTTGTCCATCAAAGCTTGTATTTGAGCTTCCCTTTCCTGTATGATGATATCTTTGATGGTTTCTTGATCCTGAGTCTCTAAATCAATGGTATGAATATCATGCTTCTCAAACTTGTCATGCTCTGCTAGATCAAAATCTATTTCTTGCTCATCATCCAAGTCTTCTTCTTGCACCTTTTCCCTCCCTTTGTTCAGCTGCTCAACCTGTACCTGTTTTGTTGATGTAGAAGGCAAAGCCCCTTTCACACCCTGTGGATATAACATTTTCATGTGAACTGATGAAGAAGGCAAGGTCCCTTCCACATCTTGTGGAACAAACACTTTCCTAGCAACTGAAAATAACTTCCTTGTACCTCTGTGATATGTCAAGTATACTGGCACCTCAACAATTTTTGTCTCCTTGTTTTCTTCTCCTGTTTCCACATGACTAGAAGGCCTACCTATTTCTTGAACTATGTATGGAGGAATTTGGGGTCCCCTAAACATGTCATGAGCAACGAAAGTATCCCAAGGGATGTTGCTGAGACTAAGATGATGATGAAAAATAATTTTGATCAAGGAGTAACAGTAGATGTTGTTCATCTGCTGAGGGTATGGCTTTTTCTACATAAGGTAAGCCATATTATCAATGTTTCTAAACAAAAATTATGGGAGGTTCAACATTTTCACCCTTGTAAAGTGCATGAGGAGCCTAATATGGTAAGTGTACAACCTGGAAAATCTACCCTCATAGGTGAAATATTTAATGATGATCCTCATCAAGGGGACATACCTATTCTCCAGAAATTTTAAGGGGAAAAGCCTCTTCACCTGACTTCTGTAGTGAGGCTTAATGCAAGGGTCATAATAATGCTCATAAAGATCTTGGGCCTTATACCACTTTTCACCAACCTTTGGAATCATGGTGGTCTGTGAAATGATTGATGGTGACACTAGGAAAGTCATCCCAACAAGAGTCACTTTGTTGTCTTGCAGGTGAGCTACAAAGAGTCTAGCCAATTCATGATGAAACTGAACTCTCTCCACTAGTTCTGATCCGGATTTAAACAGGAACACAATAAAATACAGAGATAACCATATACACAAAGATGCAATGGAAAGAATGCTTCATTTCATTAATGGAAAATACCGAAATATGCTTACAACTAGAAATGGAAATAAACTAGCTAGGGCGATGGTAGCTTATCTCTGAGAAGAGATGTGGTGGCTACATGCTTATGAACTGTTCTGAACTATGTTACAATGAGGCTCGAAAGCCTATTTATTATTGAGAAACAATGGAAAACCCTTCACATTCCAAAACCTAACCCTAGAAGATGAAACACCAAATTGTGGGCCCGTTTTGGTAATTGGTACATCAATTTCCGAGGTTCTAAATTGGCATACATCTTCGTTTGATGCGTAGATAGTTGTTAGAAAGATCTATTCAAGAAATACCACTTGGAGGAAATATCAGTCGATGGACGCTATGTTGCCCCATATTTCCCAAAAAACGTTGTTTTAGGCCTCAAAACGGCTTCGGAAGTTTAGACCCGAAAAAACTGCTAAAATAGTAAATTGTGCTACAATACGGAACTGAAAAAGCTTAAGAGACAATTGTGGGGTCCAAATGGGATAGGTGGTGGCACCAACATCCACCTGGATCATTCGCTCCCCCCTTAGGAAGCAATGGTCCCCATTGCGTTGAGTTCCTCCATCTGTTGAACTTGTCCTGCAATCTTTGATGTGTCCAGTAATTGTGGGAAGCATGGTCAACGACGGTCCACATTGAACACTTGGTGCAGGCGAAGGAATGGAGGAATGATGTGATCCAAAGAATTATTCCCCATAGCCTTGGTACTGCTGTAAGGACCTTGTCAGAGTGGTCTGAGCTTCTGATGGGTTCTGGTAAGGCGTTCTTTTTGTCAATGCAACCAGACTTTGTTGCCCACCTGAAACTTGTGTGGTACCCCTATGGGTGAGAAGTTGTTCCTATGTTCTGTCATGACTGTATCCCTTTGCTGTTGCTACTGCTGCATGGAGGAACCCTTTGCGGGGGTCATGGATGTAGAAATGATCTTCCCCTTACTTTAGGAGTGAACCAAGCAGAAAATAAATTTCCTAGTCTGTGATATGAGCTTGCTGCCTTTCTTAGCAGTGATCAAAGAGGTGGCGGTAGGTGGGGCTACCTTTGGTATCCTGTATAATGGATCATCCAAAGAAATAATGACAACACGAGGCCTTGACTCATACACAGCATGTCACCTCCACAAGTATGGTTGGCATAATAGTACATCACAAACATCCAGAGGTGTAACATCACACAATACCTCGTCTGTGAAGGGCTTGATGATGTAGGGAAGGCGACACTGCTGGCGAACTTTGAGATCTCGTCCTTCATGAAGCCACTCGATACTGTACGGCTGCGGGTGTGGTGTAGTCAGTAGGCCCAACCGCTTCATGACCTCTGCTGAAATGAGGTTCTTTTGGCTCCCACTGTCAACAATGAATTGCAGCGGTAAACCCTTCACCCACATTTGTCAGTGGAAAAGGCGCTCCCCCTCCTCTGGGTCTTCAGGCTCATTCTTTTGGATCTTGATAGTGGCAACAGTGGCGTTGGGATCCACATCAATGATTTTCTTCCCTTTTCCATTCCCCTTGTAGGGTTCTGGCTCAGGGTCAGAACATGTATCTGATTCAGAAGCCTTCAACTCGGCCACGAGTGATTGCTTGGTCCAACACTCACTTGTATTATGAGTGGGACTCTTGTGGAACTCACACCACTTTCCTGTGTCCTTCTTCGGTTTCATGGTGTTGTTCTTTTCTTGCGGCTTCGGCTAGTTGTCTTGGGTCACCCCGCCTTGGCTTTGTCCTTTGGGCTTCAGATTTGCAAATCCAAAGTCTCGCTTCTTCTATTTGAACTTTTGCTCGATTTTGACAACGTATCGGTATGTTGTGCCGAGTGAGGAGATGTTTAAGAACTCCATCTCTTCCTGGATGTACCTTTGTAGGTAGCCACAGTATTTGAGTACCAGATGTAGCTCAGAATCTTTGATACCCAACTGCGTGTGAAGGGTATGAAAAATATTTGTGAACTCCGGCACATCTTGGTCTCGTCCCTGCCGCAGTGTGGTCCATTTGATGTATTTTTCCTCATAGCTTTTGATAGGGTAGTACTGCTCCTTGATGGCATCTCGGAATGAATCCCAAGTGGGTGCAACTGAAAATAGTGAGCCGGTACTTTCATCCTTCTACTCGCAGTAGGTTTCCCACCAGTCCTTGATGTGGGGGGCTTCTTTGAGAAGAGTGAAAACAATCTTTTCCCGACTTGAAAATTCATGACCAGAAAAATAACCCTCTAGCAGATTTAACCATTTATCTACCGCATCTGCGTCTATCTGACCCTCGAATATGAGGATTTCAAAATTAACTTGTACCTTAAAGGGTGTGGCATTTCCAGAGTAGCTGCTGGAAGCCGATGCGTTGCTTCCGGGTAGCCGCTGAAGGATCTGGGCAAAACTATCCATCATCATGTTCTGTTGTCGCTCGAGGGCTTCTTCGAGCAAGATTTTGATGGGATCTCCTGCCCCTCGTCTTTCTTCTCCTCCGCCATGGGAGGCCGTCGGGATTTGCGAGGCTGGTCTTGCAAAGGTTCAACCAGTTCAAGCCCTAAATCCTTATATCCCGACCTTGTTGGGGACATGCAAAGAAAAAACAGAGGAAAAGCAGACCGCTCTGATACCACTGATCCAGATTTAAACAGGAACGGCAACAAATTACAAAGATAACCATATACACAAAGATGTAGCGGAAATAATACTTCATTTCATTAATGGAAAATACTGAAACATGCCTACAATCAGAAATGGAAATAAACTAGCTAGGGCGATGGTAGCTTATCTCTGAGAAGAGATGTGATGGCTACATGCCTCTGAACTGTGTTACAATGAGGCTCGAAGGCCTATTTATTGTTGAGAAACAATGAAAAACCCTCAACATTCCAAAACCTAACCCTAGGAGATGAAACGCCAAAATGTGGGCCCCGTTTGGGTAAATTGGTACATCAATTTCCCGGGGTCGTAACTTTGGCATACGATCTCTGTTTGACGTGCATGATAGCTCGTTAGAAAGATCTATCCGAGAACTACATTTTTGGAAGGGCAACATCGGTCCATGACCCGTGTTGCCCCCGGATTCCCCAAAAAACGTTGTTTAGGGCCTCAAAACGGCTCCAGAAGTTCAGGACCCGAAAAACTGCTAAAAATAGTAAGTTGTGCTACAATTAAGGAAACTGAAAATGCTGAAAGAGACAATGATGAGGATCCAGATGGACTTGGCAGGTGGCCACCAATATCCACTTGGATCATTCGCAAAACTACCATTTTGTCAGATTGCAACCCTATGACCTACATTTTGTCGCGTCAATTGCTAGGGGGCAAATATTCCAAATGGATAGCCATTTTGCAAGAGTTTGATCTGGAATTCACCAAATCCAAATCAAAGAAATCTCTAGTCTTTGTGGAGTTACCTTGTGACCTCCCATCGTCGTCCAATGATTCAACATCTAAAGCATCAATAATGGATGAATCTTTGTTTTTGATATCGTCAAGCGACCCATGGCACGGAGATATATTTATCTATCTCCAAACGCAAACCTTTAGGCCTAACACCTCTCACTCTGAACAACGACGTACTCGATACCAAGCCAAAGACTACATGATCATCGGTGATACACTTTACCATCGTAGTGTCGATACAGTTCTATGAAGGTGCCTCACGCACGAGGAGGCCGAAACAGTAAGAGATAACAGTAAGCAAAATAGAAACACAACAAAATTTAATAAGGAGTTCACCCAATCCTCCTGGGATACGTCTCCTAGTCCAACTTTCAGTGGTGGCCTTTTTATTATGTTTTTAAAGTAGAGTCTTACAATAAGGAGCTCAATCTAAGTCTCACTTGACAAAGGATGATCAGTAGGATGGCACTTGGAATTCCCAAGTCCTTAGAGTTCACAGACTCCCTTTACTGAATTTTGACCTCAATTGGTCTTTGTCCGCTCGATGTTTCCCTTACTCTGATGGTCAGCTCAACTTCTCTGTTCTCTGCAATTTTTCTTTCTTTCTGTGTCTCTCGACCTTCGGCTTCTTCACTGCTTCTCTACCTCGCTGTCTCTCTATCTTGTCTATGTCAGCTCGTGGCTTTAAAGCCAGTTCATTTCTTTGACTGTTCACTTCGTCTTCCTGACTCTCTGAATCCCCTACCTCTGTCCGCTGGGACTCCTCTGCCCTGCATCATCGTTGTTGCGTAACGCTTCGCAGAGAGGTGGCCACCTGTCTTCTTGAGAACTAAGTGTCATTTCTTCCTAAACGGTCTTTTTGTTCCATTATTTCCCAGATGCCTACGAAATGGGTCCTTCTGTCAATTCATTGGTCAAATCGGACTTCAAATCTTTATGCGCCATAGCTTATTTCTCCCTCGGGTCCAGTCATCCATCGGGTTGAACCCCTGCCATTTGATCTGGAGCCCCCAAATCCTACGGTCTTCGCTTATATCACGCGATTGAGTTGCTCGATCGTTAGTCCGCGATGTAAGCAGTTTTTCTCTCTCCCCGCTGGACACCCATCACTCGGTG
This sequence comes from Pinus taeda, assembly GCA_000404065.3. NCBI lineage: Eukaryota > Viridiplantae > Streptophyta > Pinopsida > Pinales > Pinaceae > Pinus > Pinus taeda. Next base: position 22,949 of record APFE030689491.1, on the reverse strand, counting down.
TATGGAATCGTTGGGCCTTTGGCCAAACCCACTTACCGCTCGAAATTCCTCAGATATTCCGTCAATTTTGAGCATGGGACCCGCCTATCGGTTTTAGCGCTTTCCCACGATTTTCTGGTTTCCCTTGTGACCGAGTGCTCGGGGATTTTCCTTCTCGAGGGGTTTTCCCTAGCTTTGCGCTAATCGTGTATTAGAAACAACCTCTGTTTCTGGGTTTGAGCTTCCCAACTACCATTTTTGCACTGTGCACAGTCCCCATGGGCCAATGGTCAGCGCACTTTGACCGAAGGTCCTCGTTGCTCCATGCTTGCTGCAAATTACCATTATTCAAAGGTTATTTCTGATAGTTATAAGATTTCTTGAAGTCTGTCATCCATTCTTAACAATCATGGAATTGTTTGAGGATCCAATTCAGATCAGAGGAGGAGACCAAAAGCAGTTAAGGTTACGGATGCCCAAAGTGGGAGTTGATTACGAGGAGAGGGGAATGATGAGGTGGTAGGGGGACCAATGGTCCAAAAATAGAAAAAATCGTACCTCAACTGCCTGCACACCACCTCACTCAACTTGACCATAAGAAGAAATAATCATTGATCCCCATGCACCCATGTATTCATCTCCTCGAGGCTCACTCTAGAAAAATCGCTCTCATACCTAAGAAACCTACAGATGAGAAAAATTCCATATTTCTCCTGCGCAGGACTTCCTATAGGATCACCAAACTTCCTACAGGGTTACATAGGAATCCTACAGGATATAGCCAGACAGTCTACAGGATTGGCCAAGAGTAGTTTTCGAAGGGAAAACACAGGGGTTGGCTACAACAAGCACCATTCGGAGGCAAACTCTGCATTTCCTTCCATTTTTCTAAGTGAATAGAACAAAAAACTCTCCTAGTTTGAGTGAATTTGATAGTTGTGTAAAGGAATTGTCTCCTCAAGTATTTCAATCACATTCCCTCCTGCATTAAATTTTGTATCAACCATCACTGCTCCTCAAAATTCACTAGACAAAATGACAAGGGAGTTTAATAGAAGGGAGCCCATTAACACTGTGAAGATTCACCAACACCCCCCTGTCTTATAAATCTTCACGAGGCATAATTGGATGGGGTATTTTGAGAAATTGAGGGGGTATGATGATGAAGTGGCCCGAGATTTGTATTTCTCCCTCATTCCACTGACCAGAGCCCATGCCACTATTGTGGTGAGAGGCCTCTCCATAGACCTCACCCCTGAACTCATAAGCAGAATTACCACACTTGTCCTAGGAGTGCCTTGGAGAAAGGAATATAATGGAGATAGCCAGACTACCAAGAAGAAATTCTTTTTAGAGGGAGAGGAGCCCATTGAGGACACGAATGGAGTAAGGAGAACAAGCCTACCATACCCTTGGAATGAGGTAAGCTACCACCTTATAAAATACATATCATATGAAGGTAGGCATAGTGTGGTTTATGGTTATCACTTTAGGATCCTTGAAGAGTTGAGATTTGGAGCAAAAACACCTCCACACCACAGGCTCAACATACCATACTTCCTTCTGCAATCACTAATAGATACACACATAAAGGTACAAGAGGGGAACCCCCAAAAGTTAGCCCACCATGGGTTAATTAGAATCATCATAGAAGATGCCCTCCAAAAACTCAAAATTCCTATCCAATGGGATATTTTCAGAGACATGCAAACAGATGAGGATATCAAAGCCCTCACATATGATATTAGCCCTATTGTTAGTCAAAAGGATGAAGAAGAGATAGAGACAGATGGAGAAGAAGTAGAGAGGGATGAAGAGGAGATAGATGAGGATTAAGAGGAAGAGAAAGAGAAAGAAGGTGATGAAGAAACAGAGGAATATGTAAAGGAGGAAACTGATAAACAAGATGAGGATATATAGGGAGAAGAAGAAGGTAAAGGCATAGGTAAAAAGGGAAATAGAAAAGAGGGGGAAAAATACAAGGAGGAATCACCTAGGGTGTCCCCAAAACCCACTGAGAGAGACGTGGAAGATTTCCTCACTGCCCTTAGCACCCCTATCAAACAAAAAGGCAAACCCACTTATACTTCAGAACAAGGAAAAGTACAAGGATAAGGCAGGGAAAACCCCAAACTCCAACCAAGGTTCCGATTGTTATTGAGGACTCACCTAAACAATAGGAGAAGATGGATCCTCCTTTAAAAACTCAAGAAGAAGGATCCTCAACACAAACCCCCCCTATGTCTCCTATAACCTATGTGAGAAGGCTTGTAACCAGGTCTACCTCATCCAAAGGAAAAGACATCCTACAAGATACACAGTAGGACCTACAAGAAGCAAAGGCAATCCTACAGGAAACTCTACTAAACGTACAAGAAACTAAAAAATTGGATGAGGAAAGAAGTAAGCAGCCAGAAAGAAAGACAGAGGACCCAGAGCTATGGGAACCTAGTCCTCAACCTAACCTTGACTCCTACTACAGATTTATTGAGGGGGGCAGGGTCATTCCACAAAAAATTGCCATTCCATTATTCATTGAGCTTGAGAAAAAAATAGCCAGAACTCATAGATGGATGTAGATTACCAAGTTCAAGGGAGTGGAGGACATTGGTCACATGGAGGAGAAGCTCAAAAAGATGGGAAGGGAACTAAGTAGCTTGAGGGACAGAGAGGCCATAATGAAAAATCAATTGGAGGCAAAAAATGAATGGTTGAAAAGACAGCTGCAAGAAAGAGAGAATCAATTGGCATCCATGGCTAGTCCATATTTAGAAGCAATCCAGTGTATGATACCAGTTAAGTCTTATGCACTATACCTTAAGGAATAGTGGCTGCAGTTCCAAATCAAGACCCTAGCATAGAGAGGCACCATAAAATGTCACAACTCTAAATATCCAAAGCTACACTAAAACTCTTCACTTCTGCATAAAACGTCACAACTTCTCTCCTTTTCATGGCATTACATTATGTTTGTGATTAACCCACATATTTCAAACATAGCAATGCATTAATTACGTATCGCATTTCTATAACCAACTCCATATATAACATATCCGTCATAATCCTTATCACTCCAAAACAATATAACATTAATAACCCTTTTCACTCCATATTAATCTCACCCTATCCTTATTCAAAAAAACCCAAACCATATCACAACCATATGCATATAATCCTTATCACTCCACCACATACAATATATAACATATACATTGGGTTTTAATGGTTCGATGGTGAATTAACCAGATGGAAAACCTTCAGATCTGCTCCTCCCAACCATATACTTTAAACATGACATAATATTTATTATAACCATATATACGTGGGCGTAGGTATAGAGGATAAGGTTGGTTAGCGGATGTTTTGTTGGAGCGGAGGTTTTGGTATGGCAGGGTTAGTTATAATGAAGGCAGAATGTATAATGAATATGGCAGAGGTATAGAATAATGGAGCAAAGTATAGCATAAATGTGGCATGAGGTAGGTCAGCGGAGATACGGTAACGTAGAATGGTGGGGTATATAGTTTGGTTTTTTTCTTAATTTATATATATAAAATACACCATATTTTTTTTATTATATATATATAGCTTTGGTTTTATATATAATGCATTTAAATATAGATTTTAATGTACCATAAATAAAAATAATCTCTAATGTCATTTTATATACCCAAATCTCACCATGTAACCAACTGGAAATATTACCACTGTAACGAAGTTGGAGATATGCCATTGAGCTGAACCTGTACTTTTGCCATGTGTCAAGGAGTAAAACACTGGTTTGTCACAAACTTCCACAAGAAATTTCTCATTCATTTGGAGGCCAAATGCACCCATTCAAGTTGCGTTGGAGTCTTTTCTGTGAGCTCTACGCAATGGCACTGCTTCCACTTAAATCCAATAACTTTGATTTTTAAGCCTTTTCAAATCCTTGATCAATTTCATATATAAACCATCATTCTTCCACAAGAATGGTCCATCGAAATAACCTATCAATCGATATGGCCTTAACATAAATTCAATTAATCAAGCATTCTCATTAATATAACCCATATACAGATATATCAAGTAAGGTCAATGTTTAAAGAACCTCCTTTGTGCCATTTTCATGACTTCCATATCATTCTCCATTATTTCCCATGGACCTAACCAACCCACTTGGATATCATACTGTTTTTTTCTTAATCATGGGAATAACATACATTGACACACATCATATCAAATCAGAGTTCATAGAACTCCTTGTATTTTTGTTACTATTCACACAGGTAGTTTTCATCTTGTACATAATTTCATTCATGCTTGATGTCATATTCTGGAAGCAGTGCTCCAACATATACCAGGAATGACCTCCTTCTCGCCCATCATCCAATTGGTGTTCCATATTGTTGGGAAGTCATTCAACATGTCATTATTCATGCCAAATACACACTACCCCTTGTCCATCTTTCCTCATGTTTATTCACTCCTCATTATTTATGCAAGGGGCCTTCTTGGTCACATATTATGATGCATTTCAATTAGCCTTGTTCTTAAGAATCTATGGCCTCCCTACCACACCCAACATATTTTTTTGAGGCCTCAAGCATGAAATTCAAAAGGAAAAATTTAAAGAGGAAACAATGGAAATAAAATAAAAAATAAATTCATGACAACGATCACAAATAAATTCCCTCAAATAATATCATTTACCATCACAACTCTGGTATCATCACAACTTCCATATTACACAAAAAACAAGCCCTAACAGTCCCATACCTCTATGTGCCAACACATTACATGACACATAGGTGCAACCAATCCCACATCTTCCTAGCCCAACACATTACACAACACATGCATGTATACATAGTGTACAACACATACACATACACATACACATATTATTCAAACAAAATTCGTACATAATTACACATGGCACACTTTACGGATTACCATGACTTCCCCGTCATCACAACTCCTAGGCCTAGGAAATCCCCAATCCGGGGTGACCTACTTGTCCTAATATTAACCCAGGAAACCTCTAATCTAGGTGGTCTACCTATATGTATTGTAAATGATAACATATGTGTCCTTCTGACGCTTTATCGCATGCACCCACAACCCAAAATTTGGGTTTGTTCTTCTTTCAATTTCCCATGATTGTGCCAACATGCCACATAATACATTTTTTATTTATCTGCTGATAAACCTTCAACATTCCATGTTCATAATGTAAACATGGGAAAAAATATAAGAGTTATAAGAAAATGATATTAAAATCATAAATTAGCTAGGGAAACTTCTTGCCCAATTGATTCCTCACACAACTGGGAATATTTACATGCCATCCATACTTGCATTAAATAAAAGTAAACCATCATTCTTCCATAATAATGATCCATGAAAATAACCTATCAATCAAGATGGCCTTAACATACATTCAATTAATCAATCATTCTCATGAATATAACCCATATTCAGATATATCAAGTAAGGTCAAGGTTTAGAGAACCTCCTTTGTCCCATTTTCATGGCTACCATATCATTGCCCATTATTTCCCATGGACCCAATCAACCCACTTGGCTATCGTACTATTGTTTTCTTAATCATGGTAATAACATACATTACCACATGTTAGGCCAAATCAAAGTTCACATAACTCCTTGTATTGTTGTTACTATTCACACAGGTAGTTTTCATCCTATACATAATTTCGTTCATTCTTGATGTCATATTTTAGAAGCAATGCTCCAACATATACCAACAATGACCTCCTTCCTACCCATCATGCAATTGGTGTTCCATATTTTCGGAAACTCATTCAACGTGTCATTATTCATGCCAAATAGACACTACCCCCTTTCCATCTTTCTTCATGTTTCTTCACTGCTCATTATTTATGCAAGGGATAGTTCCATATATATATGGATAGTCCCTTTTTAAATATTCCCTTCCACAATGCCACCAAGAAGTCACTTTTCTTTTTTTACTATCCTTACAAGGCCTCTTTATGGCCTTGTCGGGTGGAATTTTGTCCACATCACAAGGGGTGGGAGTGCGTTGTAACAACCCCTGAATAGGAGATAAATTTTACATTAGCATGTTATTAAACCTTGCAAGCCTCTAATTCTCTGCCTTACAACTTTTAAGCTTAGCCTTCAAGTCCTTGAAGGTTCTTTTTCTTTTAAGGGCTTCCCCAATTTTTTTCTCTTAATGAATTTGGTCCATATCAAGTTGTACCATGCCACTATCCATGCCTTCTTTTGCTTCCAATGAGTCTTTCTATATGCTTCCATACACACTCATTTGTTAGTGCATTAATAAAATAAAATAAATAATATACCAACTGCCATGTTTCCATGCTAAGGGAAGAAAGATACCTTGCAGTTATCCACACATCTTCAAAATTCTCATTAGTCACATGTACCAAACCTTGAAAGAATTAAACATATACATAAACTTGGTTTTGAAATTTAGAGATAATATGTTCCTATCAACATGGTTACCATCATGCCATTGCAATTTTTGAAGATCAATATTTTACCAAGACCATCATTACCAATTTTAAAATATCATCCTTCTCTATCAATCAACATTATCAATTTTCAAATATTTAGCCATCCTTATAATGTTAGAAATAGCCATTAAGTTCAACCTCCTTAATAAGGCTATCTACAATCATTAAATCCAACCTTTTTTCCAAGGCCAACAATCATGGCATCTGCAATATCAAAGGGGTCAGTTAGAAAGACATATGTCACATTAGCATCTTCCATATTATAATTTATAATTATCACATTTAAAAATGCAACATGGATATGCATAAAATCTTCAGTAAATACATAACCATTCCATCACAATGCTACACCTCAACATCCACTTGCACAAGAAAGCAATCATCAAAACACCTCACTCTCTAATGGAGTCACAAAATATCATGCCTCCAAACCATTGAGGCTCTTTACAACATAATATGAAAACCATAGGATTCACACACACACACACAATCCACATAGGGATTTCCCAAATCCATCATGTCGTATGAACATTCACATGCATATGCATCCCAAGTGTGTAAGAATATACCATTTAACTAGTAGTGTTGGTACACTATAAACAATCATGCACAAAATAATGCAAGTAGTTCTGCCAATATTAGAGAAACAATAATCATTCATGGTCACAGCCATAGACTCTCTAGACCTTCAATATTCCTAATATAAAACACATGAAATTCCATTACGTTAAAAAATAATTCAAACATCATTTCCATATGCATGCAATCCACAATTAGTGTTATAAGTAACACTCAAGCATATTCACATTTAGCTATTACTCTCTAAGCTTGAGCTCAACTCATCTCCAGAGGCCTAAGCATAAGCCCTTCTACTCTGTTAATCTCGTAATAGGGCACCAATTTATTCCAAAGGTCTAGTGTTAAGCCTTTTCTCTGATACTACTATGTAATATGCCTCCTTACCACCCATATACCACACTAAGAGTAAAAGGAGTCAGTTACTATGTTGATCCAAGTTTCAAAGTTCAATTATGGAAATGGGGTCATTTTGCAAACTTTTCAAAACCCAGAATAGACCTTGAGATTGTATTTTTCTCATTAAGACCTTTCTAATGATATATAATTTGCCTCAATTTGGCTCTTAGATCAAAAGTTGTGGTTAGTTAAAGATTGGCCTAATAGTTTTCTGCCATGTCCTCCTAACCTACCATGTGGCACCCATGTGGTCACCACGTGGCTATACAAATCATAGCCATGTCTCCTTTCTGAGGTTTATGTCACATTTTTGTTAGTAGTTGCCACCATGGCCTATGCCACTTCATTATACATGAGATCCCCTCATTTTGAAATGTCAGGTTTGAGAATTATGGTATCTAATGCATATTGTTGCCCATATGATGCCTTTCATATTCCCTTTCTTACTAGTTTTTGCACTTTTATCTTGCACTTGTACATTCTCTTGATGCAATAGCAAAGGTTTATATTTGATTTTCGTTTTATTTAAAGAATACCTCCTTTATATGCATTTCTCAAGACTAATGTTCATTAAATATTGTTAATGCAGTTCTTGCACTCTATAGATATCCTGCACCATAATAGAAGTATATAGGGACCACTCGATCATCTGATATTTCCCATAGGAAAATGATAGATGAAATTTTTTCAATACTATATTGGAGCCTATCTGACAACCAAATGTACACTTATCATTTACTTCTATATTCCTGCAAGCACTTTGTAATATTCCTATACCAAGACGAAATTACACATGTTCCCCTCATGTAAAATCACCACGTGATCGTAAATTACACTTTTCAAAGATAATTTTGAAGATATCATCAAGGGAAAACACATTTCGCTTCATTTATGGTGATTCATTAATTCTTTGGCTCTACCTATGCCATTATTGTCTTCTTGCCTACACTAATTGTTGTGCCTACACTAATTTGGGGGCTCGATGAAAAATTAAAGGTTTGATGCACTTTCGGGAAAAACCAAAGATGGTTTTCTCCTAAAATAATGTTTAAACACCTCCACATGAGTTGTAATGAGCCTAGGTTGCACGTGTGGGTTTTGAGAAGAAAAATCAATAAATATGCTTAAAACTCACACTATCTTCAAACTGCCAACTTTCACCTTGATTTTCGTGCAAATGGAGGTGAATGTTGAAATTATAGCTTAATGGGGTTTTCTCCAGTATATAATATTATCTAAAACCCCAAAAAAATTCCAAAAATCATATTGGTCTAAGAGATACGCAAGATTCTTTGAGGCAGTTTTGTAAAAAATGTAGTTTTTTCCAGAATTCTAAAATTATGCCCAAATTTGCAAAATTTATATTAGATCTACATTTTCTTGTTTGGATAATGGTTCTATTGGTCTCCCTGTGATGAAAAAATAGTTGGGATTTGAATATTCATCTTGTTTGTAAAGGATTAGCTTTTCCAAAACCAAATTTGTAATGTAATTTTTTTTATAAAGACAAAGTTATGCTAAGGCGCAGAATGGCCATTCTTTGCACTCTTATGTTGTTGGTTTAGATTGAGAGGAAGATTTATTTTAGGTTTTGAATCCTGAGCACTCAACTCACGTTGTATAAGGTTGAAGTATCTTTTCAATACAAAAGAATTGTGTCAAGTTTTACTTTTCTTTCAACTATGATTTTGTAATGTGATTCATTACAAGAGACAACAAGTTGGTTGGGAGTGCCTACTAACCCAACTTGTTGTCCTCTCTCTCACTACCCCCTTATTCTCTGTATTTATTTATTTGATAGATTACAGATCTATTGTGTAGTGTGTTAATTAAGATTGGGTGTGTTAATTAGAATGATTGATCCCAGATCCAATAGGTTTTTGGCAAGAAAATCACACTTTCTATTTGGGAACATGCTTTTCCATTCAATATTAGTTTCATATCTTTACATTTGGATACCTTTTATGCATTAAAACAAAAACTATGTATGCGTACTTAATATTTGTCATTTTTGCAATTCTAGATCTAGATCAATTCTTGTTTACAAATTGAGAAAGGGTTCATATGTTGTTGCTTGGATGATCTATATTTTAATCTATAAATTGAGTGGTCTTAAAAGTTATGAATATACACTAGTCCCTTGCCTATTTTTTAATACAAATTGTGGGATCAAAATTAAATTTCAAGGTCTAGCACTGTTACTTTATGACTTAATTATGTGTATGCACCAAAACTAGGGTATGTTGTTTGGCTTATAAAACTCAAGTTTTACATAACAAGAGTGTTTTCTTGTATATGGAAATAAGTATTGGTCTCACAAGGATCCAAATTTTATTTACAAAGAGAGTTGAATTATCATTTTGTAGCTTTCTTGAATAATTATAAATAGAGTAATGGGTTATGCATTCTCTTTAATGTCTTTTCTTAATTCTTATGATTAGTAATAACATTCCCAGAATTTATAAAGTGGGTTTATTTAAAGAAGATAGTGCATCGATTATTGAATTTGGGTGAGAAAATTTATACACATTTCATAATTTAGCAAATTTTGAACTTTTTATGCCTTTCATTGATTTCACAAAGAGATATTTTGTAAGAGGATTGAGAGCATAATCGCAATAGACTTGGTGGATTCTTTTGATTTATAATTATGCATTGAGTATGGGAGGGTTGATTTTAATTACTTTTCTTTACATTTGCTTAAGTAAATGTTTAGGTTTCCAATAAGTTAGTATCTAGGGTTTTCATTTTTTTAGGGTTTTCTCTTTCATTTCCATTAGCTAGGATTTTCTCTCTGCTTGCCAATACTTAGGTTTGCTTTCCAATTTCTAATAATTAGAGTCTGTTGTCCAGATTAATCAACATCTAGGGTTTGTTCTTTGATTTCCATTAATTAGGGGTTTTCTCTTTTATTTCTCATAATCAGGGTTTTCTTCCAAATGTTAGTGATTTCTAGGATTGGTGTTTATGGTTTAATTTCCAAAGACTCTCTTTTGAGTGTAGCATTTGAGCAAGGATTGACTAAGTGAAAGAACTCTAGGTGTGATATGTTTCCATATTATATTAAGGTCTTGTTTTGAAAGTTATAGGAGTCTTTCTATGGAATTTCTAGTGTTGCATCTCGAAGTCTACGAACCCCACTTTGAAATTAAATGTTAGTCCACTAATATACTATATACTACACATGACATGAACCACACACACACACACACACACAAATATTTATTTAAATCCATGTGTTGCACACATTACCGCCTAGTGGGTTCCTCATTGCCACATCATCTTGGGGATAAAATCCTAGGAGTTTCCTTGGAAGCCCTCACAAAAAACTCCAAGATGCCTTTACACGAAACATTCGGGTTTACATGGAACACCCATGTGTGAATTGAATATCCTTTGGGTAGTTATAACTATACGTTTGTGCCATATGGTGCAATCATTTCCAATGAACAAGGCCCTCACTTGTCACACAATCTTGGGGATAAAATCCCAGGAGTCTTCCCCATCGCCTTCATATAAGAATGTATGGGTGACAAGTAGTTTAATTTTACACCTACATGTATATATATACATATGTATGGCGTCAAACCCCAATTTACTAGGTCAGTGTGCCAAGTAATCCCAGCGATAAGATCTTGAGAGTTTCTTTTTGCACCTCTAAAGAAAACTTCTAGGGCTTAAGGAAGTAGATATAGAATCCCTTCATGTTAATTGGTAGAAAATTCTTTTGTCTTGGGACATAAATCAAAATTCTTTCAGTGTTGGATCCTCTACAGAATGTCAAGGTGACATCATCAATCTATTTTGCTGGGGTGACCTTTGTTGATGTCATACCCTCCAGATGGTCTCCTATGAGAGTTCCATGTGTCACCTATTTTTAGGCCATTTGAAATTTCCAAATGGTTGGATTTGCATGAATTATGTGTCGTCATAAGAGCACCATGTCTCCCTCCTTCCATGTCATGTGCCACATTTCCCTAGGTCCCACCAAGGTTCCAACCACTTGCAAAACCAAGTTTTTTCCATTATAAACTAATTTGGTAAAATGGGCCAATTTAATCATTTTTCCAAAGTCTTGGTCAATTTAGTATCTACAAACATACACCCTGCTTGATATGATCAGGTATGCATGCCACATAATCTTTGATTTAAATCCCAGGAGTTCCTCCATGAGAGTCCTGTAAAACCTCCAAGGTCTCAAACCTCTAAGATTCATCCAATGGCTAAAATTCCATGTGGCCATCAATGGATATAAACTCCTTCACTTTCACATTCGGTCGCCACATTTTCAAATGGTTGATTAAGGATAAAAACCTTTTCCTTTAGAATCTTAAGGTTTCCAACCCTTACACATTAACAATTATGAATACATATATAATGTGGCCTTTTCCCAGGGCCTCTGATGCATAATATATATGCACAAATATACAAGTTATTTCAAGCTATTCCACTTGAGCCTCAAATAGATCGACCTGACAATCTATATATATATATAATATATATATATTAATATATATATATATATATATATATCCATTCTAAGCTCAACAAGAATTTGGCCTAAATATATATAAATAGATATAAGACTAGATCAGGTTGATATTTACTCATAAGCTGAGGATGGATATCTTTATTTATAGATAGACATATATCCAATTATATGTTGTAAGCTAAGTTGGGTTGAAGCATTGTAATCTCAGGAGGAATATCCTCGTTTATGTATATATATGCATGATAAAATTATATGGTTGCATCCATGGGCCAAGATGGCATGAGGCATTACAAGCTCATGAAGGATAGTGAATTTCACTTTACAGTAAAAGGTATGCACATTAGTAATGGTTGGTTAGGCCAAATTCTTGCTGAGCTTAGAATGGATATATATGTATATGTATATGTATATATTATATATCTATATATAATATATAATATATATATATATAATATTATATATATAATATTATATATTTTTATAATGCTTATATATCTATATCTTATATATATATATATATTATAATATAATAATATGTATATAGTGTTTTATTTTATGTAATATATAATATTATATGTATTTTATTATATTTATGTGTAGTATTGTATATAATATGTATATTATACAATACATATATCATATAATATATTATTACATATAATTATATAATATATTATATATAATATAATATATAATGAAATTGTCGCTTCGAGTTTTCAATTTTTATAACGTGTCGCCCTGAGTTTTCCAATTTTAAAACAAGGCCTGATAGCCAAATCATTTAATTCAGACATTAATTTAGTTTAACGAATATTTTTCTACCTTCCCATACTTAGGCCATTTTGAAAAATGTACAAAATCAAGATGAACACAAGAATGAACCCATTCCTAAGAAGATGTTGAGGGAATCTGCAACACATTTTCATACATGAATCACTTCCATTAATATTAATCTAAGTAGGTCATCAGTTATGTGACTAGCATACAATATTCAATACTAAGGAGCATAAATAAGCATTAACATCTCAAACATACAATATTTAACTAGTCCTCATTAGCTTCATAGAGATTAACATTACACATTTACACAAAAATCAACATTCCTCAACATAACTTAGGAATTTAACTGACATAGGAATTTCACCATTCCTCGAATGTTACATAGCAATCTATCACTCCCACTCTTATAGGAAACAAAAATTCCATGCATTCAAAATGGTATTTAAATAGCACAATAAACATTTGTATAGTATTCACTAGCACATAATGCATATGAACACTTATTTTATAGTGCAATATTTGGAAACAAATATTGGGACTCTAACTCTTCACCCAACCTTAGACGAGTTGCAACTAATCTTACTTGAAGTTGTCAAACTTGATCCATAATATTTCAAATCTTGAGGAAGAGTGCACAAAGGATATTGTCATGCCATCAACACCACTGTTAGTCCAAAGATCCTCCTATCTCCACCCAACAACCAAGGAAGTAAACACCCTAGTGTCTCCACCCTAAACTAGGCACCCAAAGAACACTAGAACACTACAAATCCACAATTTGAGATGAATTTCTTCTATTGGTCACTCTGTTATTTTCCTCAAGAAATTATTTTCCCTGAAAGTGTTGATTTCCATCTCTTTCTCTTTCATCTTATTTTAAGGGATTTCCTCTCTCTCTTTTGTGTTGAGAGATTCCTCTATATTCTTTGCTCTTTGCACTAAACTCTCTCGGTTGTTGTCAAATCACCCCCCTTTTTTCCCTCTCTTATGTGCCTCCTTTTGATCCCTTTACCTTCCCATCATGTTGTGCGACCATTGAAGGTTGTGGGAATGTTGTCCTTCTAGTGCAACCCATTCCTTCTAATTAATTAATTTATCCCTTTTTCTTTTGGTTTTTTCCCAAATAGAGTATGGGTTGTCCTTGTTTTTCCAACCAATTTATTTATAAAAGAAACCATTAAAATCACACTAGTGAGTCCATGACTAATATCATTAAATTTCTCAATCTTCCAACTTCCTCCCCAAGCTATGAAATTTGTGTATCTTAGCCTTTTATATTTTACTCATAGAAATATAACAATAATTTATAAGATGAGGATTTACGCAAAAGGAATGTTACAATTATTAAGGGTGAATGGGTCCTTAAAAAGTATATCCTTTGTTTCCATCTTCCACCATTGAGCGCAACCTTCTACAATTGTTTTTTCCCATACTTATATTTGTGTTATGTTTAGCTCAGTGGCTTCTTGTCTATTATGGGTCATGAAATCTGCATGTCATTAGGAGTTCACCCAACTATAACGTGTGATGAGGATGTGATTGGGTTTGTAATATTCTCCCATAATCCATAGATTACAACTAAAGTTATTTTATACTACCTTGTGTGTAATTTCCTAGTCAACATGGTTATTTAAGTAAGACACAAAGCCTCTTAGCTAGATATTTCCCACAAAGTGGTTGGTATTCCAAGCTAGATCATGGTATGAGAAAATGTTATGCTAGTATACTTCACACAACAATTTCCTCTTATCATTCGTTCTTGCATAATAGGCCTATATGAAGGTGCTCAAAGAAGCAATATCATATGGTTTACTATTCATTATGGCATTTCTTTGAAACATGAGATATTTTTTTTGTAGATACATGTTATAGATAAGGGAGGCTGCAATGCAACTAAATACATATTCCACCAAAACTCCAATATGAATATTTTCAATCTCCAACTTATCCACTTATCTTTAAAGCTTGAAATTTTTCTCTACTTCCTATTTCATATACTTCACCCAGTGATCATGTATGGCACAATGGGCCTCTAAGTGCTATCCCCACTTCTCCTTGAGGATTTTGACATCTTAGTAATTTTCCTTGATGGGAAACACCTTCTTCATAAGTTTCAATCATATACTTTAATATGTCTTGGATTTTACCCACACATATATAAGGTCTATGTGAACAATCATATCCTCCATTAAATTAGGCTTTGCATGAGTGTCTACTTTAATCAATTAAAATATGCAATCTTATGTTTGGAAAACCTTTTCTTGGGTACGGATTTTATGTGACTCTTTCTAAACAATTACCTCTTCCTTCCAAATGGGTTCTTCCTTGTACCTCATGTAAAGGAACTCTAATGCTTAAGAAAGGAAATATAACCCCCTAGAGGATTTATTTCCTCTTAGTTTGGCATCTAAAATTCTAATTTTTATCTACAAGTCCTTGTTTTTCTTCTCCAATATTTTATTGTTCCAGAAAATAAATGAATGTAAATAAGTGAAGTATAGAGTGCCTATAGGTTTATTCTTCTTTCTGGACTTGTATATCTTCCTCAGGATGTAAACAATATTAGTGGTCTATGGATTTGTTATTTGTTATTGTATTTTTTCTTCCATACTTAGTGTTGTAACCCTTCCTCCCTCTTATGTTTTAGAAAAATATCCCTACATTTTTCATCTATTTCTTATTGTCCTGTAGTAGAGGCTTAACTTTATCCTTCCTTCCACTTTTTATGGTTCAATACAATCTTTATCTTCTTCAATTACCCCTAAAGGTTCTTTTGTTTATGCAAGGGTTACTTCTTTCTCAATCTTTTTTACCACATACGCTTCTTTAATCTTTCCCGGGACAATTTTTTTTTCTTCAAGCCATGCTACAACATGCATCTCTTCTAAATCTATTTTTGTTGTAGCATGTATCTCTTCTTCTTTGTCCTACCATGTTTCTTCTTGTGTTGCAACATTGGTTTCCGCCTCTTTTATAGAAGATAGCGTTGTCTCTTCCTTTTTTTTACCTTATAATCTTCATTTTTGGTATAGCCACAAGTGTAGGCCTCTTTTTCATTCTCCTTAGTCTCCTTGTTGGAGGTTGGCTTCTAGTGATCTCTATATCACTATTATGACCTCCAATGGATTCTTCTTCCTATGGTTGCAACTCAACAATTTCTCCTGCTTTATAAGTTGTAGCAACAACCTCCTTATGGATTGTAGTAGTTGCATATTTTGGTGGAGTTGTAGTAGTTGCAACTTCTAGTGAAGTTGCAACAATTGTTCCTTCTACTAGTGATTCTTCAACTTCTAACCTCGGTGCTTACGCAACATCATTCCAGATGCAACATTCTATTTGTAGTGCATGTTCCATAAGTAATTTGATCGAGTCATGATGTGAAAGGGAATCATTTAGCCTACTAGAGTTTTAAATGTTGGTGGCCATCTGTTAGACTGTCTTCCAGAGGAAGAAGGGTATGTTGACTAGTTTTTAAATCCTCAAGTGATCTAGCAGCCTCAAGTGGTGCTAATAGATGACCCCATGGCACCCCTGATGTGAAAATTATCTCTCTGTGCTGAGAGATATGTATAGGGTGTTGGTATATACCTTTTGTCCAATCCACTCTAGTTCTTCACCAAAACCTCTTATGGATTGAGAAACTACTCCATCAATTATGGCTTCATATTTTTCACTCTCTGATTTGTTGTAGCCTAGACATTATTTCTATGGTTTCTTCATCTTCCTGAACCATTATTCCCACTACCATATACCTATCATATTGGAAATTGAACACAAATTCAAGGGAAATAACATAATCATACCCCTATAATATCTCAACATACCTAATGCATCTTGCAGACTGAAAAATTTCTGAAACATTGTTGCAATATTATAGAAAAAGGGAAATTATGGGCTTTATGTGATTCAATAAATCTCCCATTGTTCTTGCTGAGATTTCATATAGTCTAATAGGTACAAGTTTGAATGGATAGTTCACTGGGGGTGAAAGATTTTAATTAAGATAATGAAATCATAGGCTGATGGTGTAGATTACATCATAGGCTTATGGTGGTTGTGGATTATTATGGCGAGTGATATGTCCAGTCTTCTTGAGGTAAGTGGAAATTATGTCCATTAATTTCATTCATTATGTAAACAAAATATGTTCCTTTTGTTACTTACTGTGACTTGCTGTCCTTTCCTAGGTTGGCGATGACATGTTTTCATGTTCTCAATTGGTCCTTAGTCATGTCTTAATTCTCTTCCTCATTATTTGATTCTAAAGACTCTTCCTCTTTACTATTCAAATTTTCATTATTGTTTGGTTGTTCATTGTCCCTCATCGGTTTGTCACCTAAAAAATGAAATTTCTCCTTGTCTCCCTCTATATTTTCCCCAATAGGTGGTGGAATATCCCCTTTGTAATGAGGTTCTTCATGTGAATCAACTAAATCATCAAGGGTAGCAGTAATGAAATCCTCAACTAAGGAAACTAGAACACCACAGTGGATTGTCTCTTTCGAAGATTGCATATAAGGAAGAGCATACGCAACAAGTAGTAATCTAAGAGCTCTATCAAACTGATGGATGATAGGAAAAATCATCCAAAGTTTCTCGTAAGTAACTTCATAAGCATGCTTTGGACCTTAGTGAGATGACTCTTCTTTCTAAAA
This sequence comes from Pinus taeda, assembly GCA_000404065.3. NCBI lineage: Eukaryota > Viridiplantae > Streptophyta > Pinopsida > Pinales > Pinaceae > Pinus > Pinus taeda. The sequence goes on along the minus strand of APFE030689491.1, from coordinate 5,568 downwards.
TATGTGGGTTGGACTCAGACTCACAGAATTACAACCTTGAACTGAAGGTTCTTTATGTGAATGAGTTGAGTTATCAACTATACAAAGGTTGGCCCTCTTTCTAGTGCCAAAATTTTGTTGTCTTTGGAAACCACCAACATATAGGGGGTATCACCGATACGAAGTCCCAAGTAGACCTTACACCATTTGGAGTCGGAGCCCCATCTAGGAAACAATCCTAACTGCCATAATCTTAAACATTTTCCTTAGCTGCAATAAACAACATAAGAGAGTATGCATATACTTTCGAGATAAGAAAGTAAGTTAGCCTTGTGAAGCACTCAATTGCAATGTGAATAAAGGTTCTTTCACAGATAGAAAATAGAAAGTGAGACTTTAGAAGAAGAGTAATATTAATATCATAATAAAGACACACACATATATCTAAAAGAATCTTTAATTATCTTGCGAAGTAGTTCGCATAGAAACGGCAATCATGAAAGAAATAAATGAAAAATTCAAAGATGTATACTAAAGGTAATTAAATAGTTCATTTTCCTTATTATAAACACAAACATAAACCGTAAACAATGAAATAATAATCTTACAACATTCACAATATATGCATGAAAGTGTGCCATTTTTAAGACTTTAAAACCATTAAATGAAATTTCCAAGATACATAATTACAATGATGCAACACTAGCCCCAATAGTGGAATGTTAAGCGAATACTTCCTCCTCAAAAGGATGATCTTCTCACCTATTCCTAGCTTGAGAAGCTAAGGTGAAAAGTCCTTTTCTTGAGCTATGCGGGTTTATTTATACCAAATGAGGCGACCTTTCACCTCCCTTATAAATATTGACCTCCCTCATGACTCTTGAGCTACTATGTGACTTTTGAGTTCCTACATGAATCTTGGACTTCCTAATAACTCTTTACATTCCATGTGTGACCCTTAGGTTTCCAGACATTTAAATTTTTCTGATTTTGATAATTACAAAATTTAATTCCACTAAAATATGACAAAATACATGTTTATGTCAATGCTCATTTGGTAACATGTGACATGAGACTTTGTTGTAATGTGTTGATGTCAAGTTCTCTTCTCTATTGACGTGTCTTTGACTCCTCATGATGGATATGAAATGTATTTTATCTTCACCCTCTAAAGGGTCTGGGAATGGTATTAAGACATTCTAAATCATCATGAGTCACTATCCATCTGTTGTAGTTTGGAGTTCCTCTATCTTCTGCATGATGGTATATTTATGTTTCAGCTCCACAAATGTTTTCTTAGCATATTTCCTTGATTATCTCCTTTAAAATTATCTACCATGTTAGGATGAAAGTACCTAAAAATGGAGCTAACTCATGGCAAGAGAATATCAGTCGCAAAATTACCTATTCTACCTTATCTTCATTCAATATATTGACTGTGATGGGAAATGTGAAAGGTCTCAAGGAAAGAGGCTTTCTAGTGCACAATGCATAAGAACAAGAGGCAAGAAGTGAAGGATTGGACACTAGGAGCACACAGTGCACAATGGAAAGGGAGGAGGAGACATTCTTAGGCATAGTACATAGTTTCAGGAGGCATGGATGATAGGATTTCCCATTGGGAATACACAATGCATAGTAATTGAGGAGGAGGATCAAGGCACTATGTAGTTGACCACTACAAGGGTTGAAGGATTGTCCTACTATCCACTGAAAGTGCACAGTGAATAGTGAAGGATTAGTTAAGGCATTGAATGGAGGGAAATTGCAGGTAGCAAGAGTGGTAAGATTAGGCACTATAACTGTGCAGTGCATAATGGCTAAGGAGGTTCATCTAGGAATTGCATAGGTTTCCACGTAAATGGTCTAGATATGACCAGATTATCCACTAAGAATGCACAACACAAAATACAAGACATAGTTGATCAAGGGTTGCGCAATGAGTAGGTGTAAGTAGTAAGGTTTGAGGGTTTGTGCTCTAATGTTGCTCAATGTTCCAAGAGGTTTCCCTCAAGATTACATAGTATGCAAGTCTACGAGGTAAGGGTGTCATCACTAAATGTTAGGAGTGCATAGTGTGCTCATTGCTTGGCGAGAAATCAGTGTGCTTACAACTTGTGCAAGATGAGTGTATAGGGAAAAGCTCCAATGATTTCACTAAGTGTGAGATTAGTGAGACAAGAGAGTAAGAGTAAGAGCATACAAAAAGTACTTAACATTATCACACACACATACACCCTCAAACACATGACAAGAAGATGCACAGTACCCAAAATCAACATGTGTTCATTGAAACAACAATAAAACGACACTTATCTCCAAGTGTGACAGTTAGGATACATGCCTTCCCAACACAACTGTCAACTACAATGAGAAATTGTTTTATGCCATGGAAGTGCACCCAGTGCATGTTCTTATGATATATGAGATGAACTAATGAAATATATTTCACATAAGGTTTCCATGATATATTGTATTGTTTCCCATGTTACAAATCTCGGGGAAAACCCTTGGATAATTTCCCTCATTTTGAAGATGATACATAGGTAAAACCCTAGATTAATAAGGCCACGAGGTGAGTCGAGAATAAGGGTGAAATCTATTAGAGAAATATACTCTATATGAGCTCAACATGTCATTTGTGGGAATCGAACCTGGGTGGGGAGGGTGATAAGCATTCCTCCAACCACCTGAGATAAATCCAATTGTATGTTAATGCATTAACTTTCTGCTTGGAAATTTATTTGAAATTTTTGAAAAGGGATGGAAGATGCTTTCGTACTTCTCTTCGTTTTTGGAGATTTAGTTTAAACAACAATTTGTTGTGACTATTTCTCTTTATCATATTAACTTTTCTTTTCTTTTTCTCTCAAGATAACTAGAAGGTTGGATAGAGATCTCACTTTCTAACACTTAGTTCCAAAAGTGCATATGAACAAGGAAGTAATTCTATTGTAAACCTTCCCTCTTTGTTATGTATCTGGAGGTTCGAAGATTGGATAGGATGAGAAAAGATCCCACTCCCACCTATATTTTATTTTATAATCCTAATAAATACATCTATGATATGAGATAGTGCAATTTCAAAATCAGTAGCATGATTAGTGAAGGAGACTTGTGAAGATGAGAAATCATGATTCGCTAAAGCAAAGGCAACTTAACAGGTCCCATTTATTGCAATACTATGTTATAAATTATGTTGGAAATAAATCTAATACATCCACTTCTACTTAGAGGGTTCTAAATCATTCTCATTCTACATTGATTTATTTTCTTAATATACTCTTTACTTGAACATTCTTTGTTATATTCCATTAATTAATTGAGTTAGGCACTTTTCTTTAATATTTTCAGTTCATGTTTTTATTATTCCTCGAGTAAGTTATGGGCATATTATGCATATAAGAATTCATTATTGAGGTTAATATTGTGTCAATAACATACATTAGGGGAGGCTTTATAAGGGAGTACAAATCATTATCACCAATAAAGTGAAGAGATGGATTTATATCTTATCCATAGAGATCAGTTTTAAGCCATAACTATATACTTCAAATGATACTATAAGAAAATGAAAATGAGATAATTTATTCAAAGGCATAACTTGAGCCTTGTCTTGAGAAGCATATTGTGTTATAAAATAGACTATGATATGTGTTTCTACATAGGCCTTTCTATAATGTAAAAACAAAAAGAACATGTATATATATATATATATATATACATACATACAAATAGGTCTTTGATTTTTTACTATGTTATCCATAGATCTCAATTTTAAGCCATAACTATATACTTCAAATGATACTATAAGAAAATGAAAATTAGATAATTGATTCAAAGGCATAACTTGAGCCTTGTCTTGAGAAGCATATTGTGTTATCAAATAGGCTATGCTATTTGTTTTCGCATAAGTCTTTCTATAATGTAAAAACAAATATATATATATAAGTCTGTCTGTTTTTTTTTTACTTAATTATTGTTTATGGGTAGTGCTTTCAAATATAACATAAGAGAGACAACTAAAATGATAAAATTCAAAAGCACATACATGAAAACACAATTGGGTTTTGGACATTGTGAGTGAAAAACAATTATATTTTTCTTGGGAAAAAGCAATTCAAGTGTAAAACCTCCAAACAAATTATGTAAAAATCATGAAGATGCAAGTTTAAGGGAATTTTTTTCTTGGATTAATATCACTAATTAGGTGAAGACTTTCACTTTCAAAAAGAAACGTTCCTCAAATACAATGTGACACTACTCATGGTGCACTAATGCCTGGAACTAAATATTGAACAAGTATTAAATTTCATATTTATAACTCTCTTTATACTCTCTTACAACATTTCTTTACACCCTTTGGACCAATAACATAGTGAGAATAAAGTAAATTTAACACTTAGAAACAATTAAACAAATCACTTTTATAAAACATTAAAAGCATGGTGCTCCTAAGTGAGTTACTCTAATAAGTAAGTCTATGAACTTTTTCAATCTAACTATTTTCAAAATTTTATTTGAGTATACTTAATAAATAAACATATATATATTTAAAAATATAATATAAATTTTAAATAGATTTAAATTTTCCAATTATCGTTGTTTTAAGTTTTATTAATTTATTGTTATATTTTAGATTATTATTATACATATATTACGGTCAATAATACTGCTGAGCCTTTGCACCATTAGCATTTAGTTTCATCAAATCACTCTTATTCACACCCATAGAAACTGAAAAACGTAGGTAAAAAAAACTATAGCAATATAGAAAATTATAAATAGTTATAGTGACTTAAAAGATGGTTTAGAAAATAGGTTTAATGACTAGTAATTAAAAGATTGGTTAAAGTTGAATTTGGACACAACGGTCCAAAAAAGCAATCATAACACTCAGGAATGCCTTAGTTATTATACACTCACTGGCGCATGATGAATGAAGAATGTGAGGGATCGGTGGTTATGTGAGGGATGCGTGGTGAATGAAGAATGAGAGGGATCGGTGGAATGAGGGGAGGAAATTCACTAATGAAGAGGAGGTGATCGAAGTTTTTGCAGTCTGAAAACAGCAGCAAGGCGATCTGAGTGGATTATTCATGGAGGGTAATTTTCTATTCCCTTTAATTTGTTTGGTCTATTTCTCTGTTTATTCAACTGGTTAACGAAGAAAACCAAGTAACCGCACAAATTTTTTTCTCTGTTCAATGTATAGGTGGTTAGGCATGGGTGTTCTCTCTCAATGTCTCTGATGTAAAGTTGTTTGTCTTATGGAGCGCTCCATAATGTTCCGTGTAGTGTTGTATGCATCCATGTCCTGTACTGTGTTTAGTGTTGTGGTATGGTTTTTTTGTGTTTGTTAAGTGAGAGAGAAAGTCCAAGCTGAGGAGAGTATGCAAGTTGAAGGGCTAACTTGATCAACAAATAATGCATTCAGAGTGAGTTGATACTCATGGCAATATTTTCTTGAATTACTTGTTAGAGCACTGATCGCTCCAGACGCCCAATTGAGCTCCTCCTTTTCTCATTTCATGCATGTGCATCCATTTTCTTTAGATGTGTTGAAATTATCTATTTGTAAAATAGAGC
>APFE030689482.1:1649-12330 GCA_000404065.3 Pinus taeda | reverse complement strand
ATACGATAAAAATTCGGATGGAAAAATTTCAATTCGGAAAAAATTCGAGAGTATATATCTTAAGAATTTAAATATATACATACTATTTTTCTTATAATAATAATGTGTTGTCATTTTCTTCCCATTTATTTTGAAATTTAAATAATTTTTAATAATTTTAATCAATATAAACAATTTTAAAATTACCCTTTACCTACCAAAACTACAACAACACTTGTCTTAAATCCAAAATCTATCTCCGTTTTAAAATTCAAAATTCCCTGCTACTTTCAAATCCAAATCTTAAAATCTTTTTCATAAATTAATATTTATTTAAAAGAATAATATTTAAAACTCTCCAAAGTTTTCTTAATCAGTAAATTATCTTATTTTTGAAATATTACATTCACTGATTAAGAATCTGCCCCTCTGACGAAAATGGAAAAGTCAAAAAAATTACTTTAACATTGCTTAACATTGCTTAACTGTATAATGTTTTCTCTCAAAAACAATGTTATGTATTGGGTGCCCAATACCCAAATAAATATTTGAACCGAAACAAGTTGAATTGTGGAAGGGAGAACTAAAAATACCAACTATTTCACAAATGGTTCGGCCATTGGTTTATTTATCTTTGTTTTTGCTGCACCTGTGCTAACGTATAACACCAACCAGGTGAGGACATCGCCACGTGCCCCAGGGGTACAACTTCCCCAAGGCTGCTAACACCACTTAGCAGGTGGGAGAGGGAAGTGAAAGCGGGCGTTGCCATAGAAAGACGTTGATCCATCATGTAACAGCGGAGAGTGGAAGCGGTGGCTCGCCACATTACTAGGGCCAACTAAATTTCACCACGGTAAAACTAAATATTTTTGTTTCCATCACTTTACTCTCCCTCTCGCGATCTGTGACTCGGATGAAACATATTACAAGCATATTCACCCCAGATTAACATATTACAAACATCACATTACAAGAATATAGCATATTACAAACATATTCGCCCCAGATTAGCATATTACAAAGCATATTCGTTCCAAATTCGGAGAGTGCACCGAATCGAACTTAAACTTTCGAATTAATTCGTAAATCGAATCGAACCAACGAATTTTCGAATTTTTTTCGGCAGTACGGCCGAATTTGGTAACTGTGGTTTATATCTGCGACGGAGGTTATGATGCAGGGTTCTGTTCTCAGTTTTGAAACCGGTTATTTCGAATTTTAAAGCTTGGGGCGTGGAGTTTATCTTCCGATCTCAGAGGTTTTGATGATCTAAATGCAGTAAATTCTGTAAATATCGGAGAATTTGAGTTGACACCGTAACATTTGGATATATTCGAGCGCATCTGCACCTGTAAGTAGTGTCCTGAGCTGACGGATTTGGAAATTTGCAATATCCTTTACATTTTCCGTTTATACTTGGCGGTTTGAGCTACGATTGCGGTAACTTGTGGTTTAATTTTCCAATTTTCTTCAAACGTAGCAGAAAATCACCCCTTACATTCAATGAGCCACAGGTTGTTGCTGCTCTTGGTTATGACAATGGCATTTTTGCTCCTGGAAGGTGCTCTGCTCCATTTGGGAACTGTACAGCGGGAAATTCGGCTACAGAACCCTACATTGTTGCACACAATTTGCTGATTTCACATGCTACTGCTGTAAAGATTTATAGAGAAAAGTATCAGGTCAGAATTGCACACGTTAAGGTTAAGGTTTCTCATTGGGTTGAGGAGCACATGGCTTCCCAAAAACAAAAAGATAAATTTCAATTCAACTGCGCAGGTTAGAGTTTCTTATTTGCTGGATGAGCGCATGGCTCCCTACAACTTGGCTACATAGGATAGAGTTTCTTATTTAAGCGCGGACAGATGTTATCCCTCCACGCCTGCCATCTGCGAGGCATGCACGCCTACGCCTGCCATTGCATTTTAAAAACACAAATTTTGTCTTCTAATAGAGAGAGCAAGCCCATTTCAGAGAATCCAGAAGGTAAGGTTCTCTTTATCTCTTTTGAAGTATTAATGCGCAGTAGCTGTTAACTGAAAGCACTGCATACAGAATTTGTTGAGTCTGTACTTTACCATACATTAGAGAAGTATTCAGAGAATTAACATTATTGAATTGTCCATTTTGTTTTAGAAGACTGAGATGCGGTTTGAATTCTTGCAGAAGAGAGCGATGGAGTCCGGGAAATTCATGTCACATAGCATTCGGTATTTCTTATCAAAATTGCATACAAATTACAAGCTACAAAATAACAGATGGCTACCCTAGGTTTCATATTTTAGGGTCTTTGTTTTTCTGTATTTTTGTTTCTGTTTGATAAATTTGTCTCCATTCACGTCATTCTTGTAATAAAAATTCGTTATTTGCTTTCATATTTGCCAGGTTTCTCCATCCTATTACCTATGGGAAATATCTTGATTCTATGGTGGAAATTGTTGGGACAAGGCTGCCCATGTTTACAAAGGAACAGTCCCAAAATGTTGTAACAGACTACCAGATGGACTGGAATACAGGCTTTGCATGTAAGCTTCTTTATGCCTTTCGATTAACAGAGATTATAATCGCAGGGGTGTTATTTGTTTGGATGAGAAACAACGCGTTCGTGCGCCGCTTGCAAGGTCAACCTCGAGTAACCTGCACAACAATTTTGTGATATTGTTAGTTGTTTTACAGTTTATTTTGAAAAGAACAAAATAAAATTATTGCAGCCTTTTTTTAGAAATAGTTAACACGGCCACAGTAAATTACTTCAATTAGAAATTTAGAAAATTTTGAAACTATTTACGTGATGGGCAATTTCTGAAACTATTTACCTGTGATGGGCGGCGTGGTGACTTTACAGGCTGCAACACCGAAGGACATTCGACATTAGAGAGGCCGCTGCTCTACTCGAGCAGGAAGAACTGCAAATGTAGAACAGCAGTCACAGAAAATGAAAGATTTGTAGACTGAACTTACCCAATTGCGCGACTTGAACAAGGAACTTGAGCAGCAGAAAAGAGTTACAAAGAGCAACAGATCAAACGCAGGTCGGCTGTCACTTCTTGCAGGGTTGCAGGGTGGAGCGGGCAGGTCTTGCAGTGTTGCAGGGTGGAGCGGGCAGGAAGCCACCGCCGAGAGAAAACCGCTGAGAGAAAACCAACAAGAAATGATGCGGTGTGGTGATATAAGAAGGAATGGAGGACGCCCATAGGAGCCAGCACCTGTTAGATGTGCTGGCAGGCGTACAGGCAGGCTTACATGCAAAGGGTTGGCCCCCTTAATTTCCCGTAATGTTTGGCTAACATTAAATGTGACCGAACTAATGCTATGCGAAAGATAGCATTACTTCACTGGCATTAATTCACGGGAACCTCTCCTAATTAACCAAACCATTTTGCTAACTTTTCTCTAAGTTTTGAGACCTCATACCTCGTAATGAGGCCAAATAAGACCATCGCTTCAGCCATTGGTTAAATGCAGCGGCAAAGTGGGCCATATCCATATGTTATCAGGAAAACTTTGGTTTAATTTCTGTTTAACCTTCGGTTCCCGTGTCAAACTAATGTAATCGCAGCGAATCGATTACTATAGTCCCTGCCAGGCCCGGAGGGCAGGGACTAATAATATATAGAATATTTCATATATAATAAGGTTCAATTATTATTCCATTTCGAATATATTTTAATATTAATAGAATTTTCATGCGTAACATTTTAATCAGAAGTAAATAATTAATTTTTCTTTATTATTTTTTTTAATTAATTTTTGTTATGTGCGATGATCAGTTTTTTGTTTTTTAACCGTAATACTTAATTTAATTTATAATTAAAATTCAATTTTAATATATTTTTTATTATTATTTAAAATTTTTAAAATTAAAGATTTATATATTTATAATATATTTTTTTTGCTAAGGTAAGAGTGGATTTTTCTAATCAATTAAAAAGAGAAATAGTGTACAAAAGGCGACTGCGGCAGTGAGGCCCACCAATATGACAGGCCTACCCAATTCATGGTCAAAAGACTACAAAGCAAACCCAGGGACGTAGGCCCACCAAAACAAACAAGCAGTCCAACACAGACCATTGGATCCTAATTTGAAGATCCAGTGGATGAAAAACATATCGGGTGGCCAATAAGCACAACTTTTAACAAACCAATTAGACCTGATGACCCAATAGACCATAATCTATAATCCTATCGGGTCCATTTTTGACTTATCCTTTGATCACTTTAACCACCGAAAATCCATCATTTGCGCATGATCCCGGAGAGGTCGTGCGAACAGCTCGAGACATAACCATTGTTTTGGGCCCACCAACATGCATGCAAAATCTTGACTGTGGATTAGGCTTGCTAGATCTAACGGTTAAGGATCATATCGCGCGGACTAAGAGCACTGATAGTTACTGCGCAATGAAGGTGGTAATTCCTCCCCGCCCTTCGCCACGTGTTGCATGATGAGTGGAATCGCTCCCTATTGTGAAAAATTGCTTCCAGCTTGATGAGCATGCGATATACCGGAAACCACTCCGAGGGTAGTAAAGCTATTCACCGGGAAAAAAGCTGGGGTTTTGTGTTTATCAAGAAAATCTGGGCTTCAGTGCATGGGTCAAAGGGAGATGAAGATCCCTCCTTCCAGCCGTTCCCATGAGACATCCGATTTTCCTTTACCTGAGTTAATGAGGCCGCCATAGACCTGCATCCTAAAAAAGGTCTCACATATGTCATCTCTTCATAAAGATTCCAGATCAACTAGACCCCATCTTTGTGGCTCTGCCATCGATCGCTGAGGGCACTGGATGGGCATCCCTCCTTCAACCTGTCATCTGTTATCTCCTCCCACCAGCAACACAAATCGATATTCTTGTTTCCTACTCCCTCATTGGCCAACCAATCCGCAACTTTGTTGGCTTCCCTACAAACATGCACCAACCTGAGAGTTCTCAGCATTCTTAGATGCGCTTGAATTCTTTGGTAGACTTGCAGAAGCCGCTAGTGTTCTGAGATTTTCTCAGGGGCAGTGCCAACATTTATCCTCTTCATTGAGTTAATGACTAATTCCGAATCAACCTCAATAACGATATTGTGAATGTTGTACTTGAGCAGTATTTCCAGGCAACATTCCATCACCATGAGCTTAGCCATGTTGTTGGTTGCTTGTCTTAGATAACTGTGGAAGATGATTTGTATGTTTCCTTCCTCATCCCTCAAGACCCCTCCATAACTAGCTTCTCCTGGATTCCCTTTTGAAGCCTCGTCTATGTTAAATTTTAGAAAGCCATAAGAAGGGGGTTGCCAAGAAGACTTTTCTGCTGAGGGTTTCTTGTTAATCTGCATTGAACCCTGAGGGGGATTAACCTTGAGCTCTAACTTCTCCAGAATTCTGGCCTCCCTTTGACTGATGGGTTTACCTGTAGCTGCACCTCCCAGGATATGAACAATTTCTTATTGATTATATTGCCCACCGGACTCGCTCTCCTTGAAAATCCTGTTGTTGTGCTCCTTCTAGACATTCCAGATTATGAATCCTAGAATCAGCATCTAGGCGGAGTTTATGCTCTCATTTTCCGAAAAAAATTTCCGCCAATTCTTCAATGTAGTGATGATGTCATTGACATCTTTGTCTGTATGCTCGAAGACTTCTCCAACCCAATTCCAAAGTGTTGTGGTGAAAGTGCATCTATTCAGGAGATGATTTGTAGTTTCTTCCTGTTGTCTACATAGGTGACATCTTGAGGGACCAACAAAGCCTCTTTTTTTAAGATTATCCCATGTCAGAATCTTGCCCTAGTGAACCAACCACTTGAATAGTTTGACTTTCATCCAATGAGGATTTTCCCAGATTTCTTTCCACTTCTTATCTGTGTTTGAAAGGTTAAACCCTGCATCTATCCTTTTGGCTTCCTTAAGGTTGAAGAGACCTGCCTTGTTCTTTCCCCATCTTAGTTGATCGTTTAAGTTTGAGTTTAAGATTTGTCTTTTGTCTAAAATACCTTTAAGGGCCATAGCTTGAGTATGCAACATGCTCATTCCTCTGTAATCTGGAAGCTTCCATGTTCTCCATTTCCCATTGTTCCTTGATTGGTCCCAGTAGTCACTTACCCACCTTAATCCTTTGTTGATGGTATCAGTGTGAATGTCTGCTAATTCTTCACTTTAGAGATTGTCCTCCTGCTGCCAGTTATCCTCCAAGAACCAAGCCAGGTTACCATTTTTGATCTCCCAGAAACTGTGATTTTGGACTAGGGCCCTGTTCTCCCATGCCCTATTCCAAATTGCAAAACCTTTTACTTGTCCTGTCATTCTGATTAGATTCTTCTCTTGCCATTCGCTAGCATATTTTTGCTTCAAAAGTTTTACCCAGGGGGCTTGTATTTCTTTTAGCCATCTCCACCAGATTTTGGCACTAAGAACTCTATTAAGAATTCCTCGGTCATGAAGACCCAAGCCAACATGGGACTTAGGTTTGCACACTCTGTCCCATGCCACAAGGGCCCATTTCTTCTTTTATTCACCTTTCCCCGAGAGAAAGTCTCTCTGAATGTTTCTTATATTAGTAATTACACCAGTTGGTGCTGGAATGGTAGATAACATATAGATAGGGATACTTTGTAGGATAGCCTTAGTTAGAATCAATCTCCTTGCTAGATTTAGTGCTCTATTTGTCCATTTTCTAATCTTGTCTTTTAGCTTATTAAGAGCAGTCCCCCAGATACCTTTGTGAAGCAGTTTGTCAGTGAGAGGAACTCCCAGGTACTTCATAGGCAGTGACTCCCTTTGAAAGCCCAAAATTATGGAAAGATTTCTTTGTATTGAAATATCCGTATTGAAAAAAAAAATCTTAGATTTAGTAAGACTTACCTTTGTGCCTACTGCCCTAGCAAACTCACTCAAAATCTGTTTGAACGCTTTGGCTTCCTTGACATTGGGTGTGCCTGGAAGCATGGTATCATCCACAAATTGCTGATGTGTCACCGTGTCCCCACGTTGAGTGAGTCTCAGACCCTGAATTCTCCCTTCCTCCTTAGAAACTTTGATAGCTCTCCCTAACCCTTCCATCATTAGAATGAAAAGGAAAGGAGAAAGAGGATCTTCTTTCCTGAGTCCTTTAGAAGGCTTGAAGGTTGTTGAAGGAGAGCAATTGAGAAGAATTGAACAGCTGGCAGTGGTAACTAGTGCCATAACCCATTTAATCCAATTGTGATCAAAGCCATTGGATTTTAATATTGCTCTTACGTACGACCAACTAAGCTTGTCATAGGCCTTTTCTATGTCCAACTACATAATCATTCTTGCCTATTTGTTGGTAATGAGTGGATGCACCATTTCATGTGCTTGAATTATATTATCTAAAATTTGTCTTCCTTTCACATAGCCTGTTTGCTCCTCTGACACTAGGGTTGGGAGGAGAGGTTAAAGACGGTTGGCAATGACTTTGGATATGATTTTTTATATCACATTGCATAATGCTATAGGTCTAAATCTGTCTAGAGAGGTGGCCTTTTCCTGTTTCGGGATTAAGGCTATGAAAGATTCATTGAGCACCTTTAAGACTATCTTAAATCTCCGAGAGTCTTCCACTACCTCCAGGATGTCCTGTTTCACTATCCTCCAACAAGCTTTGAAAAAGTCTACATTAAATCCATTCGAGCTTGGTGCTTTCCCATTTTGCATCTCTTTCACTGCTTCCTCTATTTCTTCTTCTGTTACTGGTCTATTGAGATTGAAATTATCTTCTCTAGTAACCAATTTAGGGATGTACTGAGTAAATATTTTCGTGAACTGGTATCTATCTTCCGAGGTTTCCTCAACAATTTTCTGAAAATGTTGGAGTAGGACCTTATCCATCTCTTCATGAGTCTGTCTCTCTATTCCATGCTGGTATGTAAGTTTCACAATTCTATTGCTGTTTCTGTGAGCTATGGTGGGTCTGTGAAAGAATTTGGTGTTTCTCTCCCCTTCTTTAATCCATTGTACTCTGGATTTCTGTCTCCAGAATATCTCCTCTTGAAGACATCTGTTGTCCCACTCCTACTGGATTGACTCTGCTATCTCTTTCCTTTCATCTGTATAGCCTTCAGTGATAAGAATCTGGTTTATTTCCTTTAGTTGCTTTTCCACATCTTCTTTAGCTTTGAAGTTGTTACCAAATTCCTTTTTATTCCACTCTTTGAGTCCGCCTTTAATGTGTTTGAGCCTCCAGTGTAGAAGGAACATCTTTGTACCTTGAAGGTGAAGCTCTTCCTTCCACCATTCTTCAATGTTTGTGAGGAAATCTGGATGTGTGAGCCAAGCGTTCTCAAACCTGAAGGGGGTGTTCCTTGGTTTGCCAAAAAGGGAAGCTTCCAATTGGATAGGCCAGTGATCTGAACCCCCAAAAGGAAGAATGAGAGCAGTAATGTTGGCTCCCCTGAGAAGAAATTCCTCTGAAACAATAAATCTGTCCAATTTCGAGGCTACTTGGGTAGGTCCCCCTCTTTTGTTATTCCAAGTGGAGATTCCATTGCTTTTTTCCATATCAACCAATTTCATGTTGGGGATGAATTTCTGGAAGGAAACTGAGTCTCTACCAAGTGTTATAGTTCCTCCTTTCTTCTCCATGAGTGATTTTGTTATGTTAAAATCACCACCAAGAATCCTAGGTAGAGCTGGGAATCTCTTCTTCATATCCTCCAGTTTTGTGAGGAGTCGAAGTTTTTCGTCCATTGGATACGGACCATAGACATTGGTGATCATGTAACATTCTCTATCACCCGCCGGTTGGAAAATCAGTAAAAGGTGATGTCTGGATGCCTTCGCATCAATCACACCAAATTTCTGTGGATCCCATAGAGTGATAATGCCACCAGCAGATTTATTTGCCTTAACTTCAAGGTATTCATATCTATTTAACCATTTGCTGTGTTTTTCATGGATCCTCTCCATAGAGCATTTTGTTTCCTGTATGAATACTATGTCAGGTTTTTCCTCTTTGACCCTTTTGCCTAGATTCCTTTGTTTTCTTTTGCTCCCTAGTCCTCTAATGTTCCAGGTTGTAATTTTCATTGAGGTGGGGTTTTAAAGGAGTAACTAGAAAGGTATTTCATCCTTCCTGAGTCAATCATGAGTTTGCCACACTCCAGTAGTAGTTTTTTCTGTCTTTTTCTTCCCCTTCTCTTTCCTGGATTCTTTGTTAGATTTCTTGATATTAATCCTATTGAGGAAGTCCCTTTGTTTTCCTAGTTGTCATGTCCTCTTTTGACTCCTGCAGCGGTTTGATGTGACTTATTAAGGAATATCTGTTGTACCTTGTCCACATCCTCCTCAGGGATGGAGTTTACTCCGAGGTTTCCTCCCTATTCTAGGAACTTTTCCAGCTCTAGGTTCTCCCTTTCTAGAATCTCTTATAAGTCTTGATCCTCTGTGCCACTCTCACTTTGAGCCATTTCTTAGTATTTTTCTGTTTCCATGGTACTCAAAGGATCCGTTGCATGTTTGTTCTGTTCCTGAGTAAACTCCATGCTGGTCTCTTTTCCTTTCCCCCTTGCTGTCGGATTCTCTGTATTCTCTTGATCCCCTCCATCTGTCTCTTTTTCTCCTAAGATCTCAAACCTGTTGTAACTGTTTATTTTATCATTCCAAATAGGGTTCTTTTGTGTCTTCCTTCCCTCTCCTTTTCCTCTTCCTTCTACTTTGGTGAAACCTGCCTGGTCCTTCCCTTTGCTAGTATTTAGGTTTTCCTCCCTTCTATTGAGAGGATAGTCTCTGGATAGGTGCCCATGCTCATGACACTTGTGACATTTGAACGGTATATGTTCATAGTCAATTTTTTGAACCCATTCCTCTTCATAGGCTTCTAGAATGACCTCATCTGGAAGGGCTCCTGATAGGTCCATCTCCACACATATATAGGCATAAGATGTATATTTTCCCCGTAGAGTTGCTTCTAAAATTTTTAAGAAATGACCTAAGTTATTGCCTATAGCTTTTAAAGACTCTGGCATCCAATAATCTAAAGGTAAGGAGTATAGTCTAATCCATACTGGTACCGAAGTGAAGGTTTCTTGTTCTGGCACGAAGTTCATCGTCCATGGCCGCATATAGAGACCAGCAGCTGCAAAGAAGTATGGCCCTCCTTCAAAAATCCTGTCTCTATCTTCCATATTCATAAAAAGCACAGTAAAAAAAACTTTGGATCCAAGATGTATATTTAACCCCCCCTTTGGTTTCCAGTTGTATTTTATCCAGGTGTACAACGCTTTCTCTGATGGCCAGATTCCCATGAATTTGCATATGACGGCATAGTTTGCCATGTGATCCCTGTGCGCTTGCAGAGCTGGATCATTCCGAATAACCCGAGGTTTAGATATGGTCTTAGGTTTACAGGGCCCCATCATGGCTCTGTTCTCTGATGCCTGATCTCTGTCTTCCTCTTTTTCCTCCTGACAGTCTTCTTCGTGGGCCCCTTGATCTGCATTGGTTTTGTTGCCTTCCGCCTTCTGAGTTTCGGTGTTTTTTGTCTTGACCTCCAATTGTTGTGGAGGTTTGTTCTTTTTCCCTCCTCTCCCTCTGTTTGCTACCATATTACTGTAGGAGGGAGTGGAGCTCCCTCCTCCCTATGTCTCCATGGGTGCCTGTTGCCCTCCGTCCCTCGCTTAGTTAAACCCTAGAACCAAAGCTCCGCCATCCTCTTATAATAATTATTGACACTTAAATTAATTTATAATTAAAA
>APFE030689472.1:24293-45879 GCA_000404065.3 Pinus taeda | reverse complement strand
CTCTTCGAGGGGGCAACCTCCTTTACATTACATAAATGAACAATTCTTGGATGATTCAAATGAAAAGACCTCTTCTCTATATATAGGAGTCTAAGGGGTCATAACATAATCAGAGCTACATAACAATAATAATGTAAGGGCACAATAATAACAATAGTGGGCTTCTATGGGGCACAATAGTAACAATAATATGGGCACTACATGGGTGATGAGTGGGTTGTACTAATAACAATAAGGGGTTACTCTAGTAGTATAGGGCCTAACATGCCCCTCTCCTTCAAAAAGCGTTGTCCTCAACGCTTGAGTAGTTCTTGATGCTTCCGTGTAAAATTCTTGTCCTCCCATGTGGAAACTTCAGCTGGTAAGTTCTTCCACTTGATGAGATACTCTGAAATTGATCGATTTCGTAGCTGTCGGGTTCTTCTTTCTATGACTGCTCCAGGTTCCAATATGATTTCTTTGCATTCGGCCTTCCAAGGCTCCGCCTCCGTCTCTAGGTCTTTATTCGTCTCGCTCAGCAACCCTTTCTCGCTAGCCATCAACTGAAGCTTTTCTTGTAGCTCTGCAAGCTTGCTCAGCAGGATCTCCTTATCAGCATTCCAGTCTTTCTGTGGCATTTGGTAACTTCTGTTGATCTCAGCAGTCTCTTTTCTGGCAATATCTAGCGATAAAAACACTTCGGTTTCCAATTTCCAATCTTCATTGGCTGTCTCTAATTCTGACGATATCACTTGAATTTGATTTTTCAACTTCAAAACAGTTGCGTCCAGATTCTTCTTATCAAGGTTAAGTTTTCTACACTCGTCTTCTTTCATAGAAATTTTGGCATTGAATCTTTCCTTGGCTTCCTGCAATTCTTTGACTGCTTGAGAAATCGCAGATTTGTATTCGTCATCCTTCTTTATAAGTTCTTCTCTCAATTCTTTCTCGGCCTCCTTCCATTCATTAGTCATTTTCCTTGCAGACTCAATTTTTGATAGGAACTGGGCCTTCAGAGACTCCGCCTCTGTCTTTAGCTCTCTATTTGTCTCGTTCAGTGCCCTTTCTTGCTAGCCATGAACGCAAGGTTCGTTTCTAGCTCTGCAAGCCTGCTCAACATTTTCTCCTTCTCCACATTCCAAGTTTCCTGTGCTATTTGGCTAATTCTAGTGATCTCGGTCGTTTCCTTTTTGGCTGCTACGATATGTGATAAAAGCAGATCCTTTTCCAATTTCCGAGCTTTATCGGTTGCCTCTAATTCTGAAGATCTCGCTTGAATTTGATTCTTCAACTGCAAAACATTATCCTCCAGATTCTTTTTATCAAGGTTAACTGCTCTACACTCCTCTTCTTTAGCGGAAATTGCGGTATTGAATCTTTCTTCAGCACCCTGCAATTGTTTGAGTGTTTGAGAAATCGCAACCTGGTCATCCCTGTCCTTCTTTCCAAGTTCTCTTGCTTCGTTTATCCAATCTGGTTGGATAGTAGAACTAGCACACAACAATGCTTCCACATCCTCATCCTTTCTTGAGAGTGCATCTGCCACCACATTTTGCTTCCCTTTTTTGTAGATGATTTCAAAGTCATAACCCCACATCTTTGTGACCCCATGAGTTCTAAATGCTATTTTCGGAATGTCTTCAATCTTCATTCTGATTTGATGATACCCTGAACGAAGATCCAACTTGGTGAAGTAAATTGATCCATGTAATTCATCCAGTAATTCATCAATGACAGGAATGGGGAACTTATCTTTAATAGTGAGCTTGTTGAGCTCCCTATAATCCGGACACATGCGCCATGATCCATCCTTCTTGTGCACCAATACTACTGGAGCAGAGAAAGAACTTTGACTCGGTTGAATTATACCAGCCTCTAGCATTTCTGCAACCATACGTTCAATTTCACTCTTTTGGACATAGGGATATCTGTACGGCCTGATGTTTGGAGGAACACTTCCTGGAATCAGATGAATAGCATGATCATGATCACGAATAGGTGGGAGACCTTTGGGATTCTCAAATACCTTGGAATGATTGTCCAAGACTTTTTGGAGATGTGGAGAAATAGATGATTCCAATGTAGAAACATCTAGCGAACATAATTGAGCAATTACACCTCTTTGTTCCTTTTTTAGAAGCTCTGTCATATCGTTAGAGTCGATTATCTTTCCCGGTCTCCCTGCAATACCCCTTAATTCAACTTCCTTTCCTTCGGCAGAAAATTTCATGAAAAGTTCTTGAAAATTAAAAGCTATTGTACCCAAGGATTGTAGCCATTGGACTCTAGTACAACATCAGCACCTCCCATTGGAATGGAAAGCATTGGGCTAGTCAATACATATTCTCCCATTGATAGCTTGATATTATGGCACTTTCCAGAGCAATTTATTGTTCCTCCATTTGCAATCATCACTTGACACGCTGGTGCTGGATATAGGAAGCAATTCAATTCTTTTGCTACCTTACAATGAATAAAATTGTGGGTACTTCCTGAATCAATCAACACTATTACCTTTTTCTTCTTGATTTGTCCTTCTATCTTGATGGTTTGAGGAGTGGTAATTCCCGCCAATGCATTACAAGATATCGTCGGATTCATTTGTTCTTCCTCTAGGCTTTGTTCCTGGAGTATATCCTCTTCTTTTGACTTTTCTTGCTCCTTTTCTTCTTCCTCTTCACAATCTATGTAGAATAATTTCTTCTCAGCACACTTATGACCTTTAGTGTATTTACTATCACAACTGTAACAAAGCCCTTTTGCTCTTTTTTCTTCCAATTGTTGTGGTGTCAACCTTATAGTTTGTGGAAGGCTAGACACAAAACTTCCATCTTTATAGTTGTGAGTGGTATCCTTCTTGGTTGCCATAATTTTGCTTTCCATTTTTCTTGCTAACCTGAATGCCTTCTCTAATGAATCAGGTTCCCAAAGGCGCACATCATGTTGGATATTATCCTTTAAAGACCCTATGAACACATCAATCCTATGATTCTCTGGAATATCTTTTACCCTTATGTTCAACTTTTGGAACTCCTCAATGTGCTCCATTATTGAACCCTTTTGTTTGAGACTTATCAATTGGCTAAAAAAAGTGTTGCTTTTTGTATCCTCATAATGTGCTATCAATTCTTCCGTAAAAATTGCCCAAGTGATAAATTGTTTACGAGAGCAAAGCCATTGATACCATACAAACTGATTTGGTTCCAAATATAAAGTTGCCATACGTACCTTTTGTGTGTTTTGCACATTATTGAGATCGAAAAATTGCTCCATCTGTAATATCCATGTTGCAGGATCCTTGCCATCAAACTTCCTCATATCGATTTTTGGAATATGGTGGGTCTTCGATCCCACATTAGAGTCTATGGAATCATGATTAACATTTATTTTATTCGAATCATGAGTTTCCTTTACTACTTTTTCACCATTAGTAAGTATTTCTTGTAGAAAATTTGTCAAATCTGTCTTCAAATCTGCCATGTCTGTCTTCAAATCTGCCATGTCTCTCTTCAAATCTGTCTTCAAATCTATCTTCAAATCATCCATCTTAGCTTCCACGCTGTTTATGTTAGATTCCACACCATTTATCTTAGCTTCTGTTAGCTTTTGTGCAAGTGACACTTATTGCACTTGGTCTTGTAATTTTGATATATCATGTAGCATTTCTTCCTCTTCTTCATGAGTCATGCTAGAGCTTTCAGGTTGTTTACTAGGTGTTTGCATTTTCTTTCCTTGGGGCATCAGTTATCGATAATAATTCTCTACTATGCCCTTTGAATTTCTTCAAAATAAATTTTCAAACCAAGCTTAAGCAAAAATTTAAAAAATCTACACATCTTTTTTCACTTTGTAGGAGCTCGATATTGCCTCTGATGTATCTCTGTACTTTCAGATCATCCAGTTCTAAAATTGCGACCTGTACCCTCTGTGTCCTCTTTCCAATGCCACTAGTCTGATCCAAATTGGATTCTCCAAGGAAGAGTTATGTCAAATCTCCCACAGTGACCTGATTATAGACCTTTTCAGAAGAGCGAACTTGTATGAAGTGCCACGAGTCACTGTTTCAACCTTTGACTCTACAAAATATATAAATGAAAACTACAGCCCATCCTCTTTCTGTACCATTTTACGAAATTTCAATCCAATGCTCAGAAAGAAAGTTATGACGATTTTCCCCAGGTCACCTGTTTTGAGTGTAATTCAGGAGTCTGCAAAAAGGCCAACTTCCTCAGATCATATCTCCGAAAATATCTCGCGAACAGCTCTGAAATTTGGACCCAAAGTTTAGCGCCAATTCTTCTTAAATGGGTTTTTTTTGCGACTTCTGAAACGTCCCAGAAAAAACGTTATAGCGAAAATTCCACGATGACTTGTTTGGAGCAGCGAAACCCTAGAATCCAAAGCTCTGATACCAAATGTTATGAAACCAGCCCAAGAAAAGATAGAAAATATAGATCAACGCCTTAGAATTCAGCCTCTTCGAGGGGGCAACCTCCTTTACATTACATAAATGAACAATTCTTGGATGATTCAAATGAAAAGGCCTCCTCTCTATATATAGGAGTCTAAAGGACCATAACATAATCAGAGCCTACATAACAATAATAATGCAAGGGCACAATAATAATAATAGTGGGCTTCTATGGGGCTCCATAGTAACAATATGGGCACTACATGGGTACATCAATATAATGAGTGGGTTGTACTAATAACAATAAGGGGTTACTCTAGTAGTATAGGGGCCTAACATTATTTCTGCTACTCATGTCACGAGCTCTTACTTCTAATGCTTCTATCACGATGTTATTTTCTAATCTGATGCATCCTACCTTATATACATTGATTCCTATCTATAATTTACAAGTGAAGAGTACCTTTCAATAAAGAAGATCATCTCAGTGATAGTAGAGATCTTTTACTTCTTCATTCTTACATTTCTTTGACTCAGGCTTTCTTACTTCTTCAGTAATGTGGGCCTCTTCCCTATTCCTCTTGTCCTCACTATGTTTAGGACAAAGTATTCTATAGTGCCAAAGTTCTTGACATCCATAGCACCTTACCTTATCCATGTTCCACTTTTTCTTTTAAGGACGGAACTTTCCAAATTTCCCTTTCTCTCTTATCATTGATTGATCCCTTCTATCTGAGCTTTTGTTACTTTCTTTCTTTAGCCTGTCTTCTTCTGCCTTGCAGAGAAACCATAATTTGATGAATGGGATAGCTTCCTCTTCACTAGTAGATATGAGGTTACCTTGCTCATCAGCCAATGCATTTAGAATAACGGAGATTATTTCGTTATCAGATACCATCTCTCCTAGATCCTGCAATTTCCCTTTTATTTGAGATGCTTTTGAAAGACACAACAATATCCCTTCATCCTTTGAAACCTTCAATTTATATAGATCATATCTACGTGATAGGATATTTTCTATTGTGCTCTTAGAGAAAAGTTCTATTAGCTTATCATATATTTCTTTAGATGTCTATGCTCGGCTACAGAGGAAAAGAGAGGATATTTGATAGACTCCTTAAGAATCTTTTGATCCTTGAGATCCCTTTCCATGTATTCAGATAATATTTGTTCTCTGGATGGCTTGGAGACTTTTCCATGGACATGATCAATGACTTCATTTACTTCGAGGACTATATCTATCCTTCTTTTCCATACAAGGAAGTTTGATATCCCAACCAGCTTTTGGTTCTCCTTGAAACATGAAGTCATTTTTAGTAGATTAGATTATAATAAAAGGTACTTAGTTGTGAAGATAGAATCATCAACTTGATGACGAGCTTGTTGCTTCAAATGATCCCTTTCAAGTGAGATCCTTGCTTCAAAAGAGAGAAGATTGTCTTTCAATATAACCTTACTTACATTTGAAGAGCTTCCACTTCTTTGGTGATGTATGATTTCTGGAGAGCTTCTAGGGTTTTGGTCTTTTTACCTGCTCCCTTCTTGTAGGCGATTTCAAGATTCTTGTTGGTGTAGAATTTCTTCGATCTAGGGTTTTGTCCTTAGTAGCCCTTGAATCTGCTATGATCTTTCTTCAATGCTTGATTTGGATGGCTTGGAGTTCTTCGACTTCCTTTGACCTTTCTATGAAGCTCGATTCTCATGTGTCAACCTGCTTTGAATGCCCCCTTCTAACTTCAACACCTAAGCTCTAATATCATGTTGAGTAATCTAGGACCTAGATAGTTAAAAGATTTCTCTACTTGATAATTGCTTGTGATGTACTTTTACTTCTTATCTTATAGTCTTTTCTTCGTTATGTTATTATTGTGTTTTTCATCAAGACAATTACCAATATGCACAATAAAAGACAAGTGACACAATATGTAGGCTTGTCAGCCACAACCAAAACCTCTCACCTCTTGGGAGGAAAACCTGATCAAAATTCTTCTTCTAGATACTCAATTGACGAGTACCAAGACCATGACACAGACCCTTGACTCTAGTATCCTCACAAGAATCTTGTCACTACCCTTGATGCTTTGCCTCTTCCTTTCGCCTTTCCTTCTTGATATGGAACTGCTCTCCTCGGCTCCTTCTACTGAAACTTGGTCTCTATCCTTCACACTGCTACTTCTCGACTTCCTATAGAGAATCCCAGCCTCTATATCTTTACTGAACTCTTCTAAAGAAACTTGGTCTCTAGATCTCTTTCTCAGTCACCCAGAAGAATCCTTCCTTTGCTGCCCTAGAAGAAACTTATCTTCGCACTGCCCAGAAGAAACTCATCTTCACACTGCCCAGAAGAAACTTATCTTCGCTTTCCCTTCATTGTTTCTTCTTCGCACTTCTCTTGTCCCCTTCTTCGCACTTTTGTTTCCCTTCTACTTCGCACTTCTGCTTGAGATCAAGTCGAATTGCTTGTTCGAATTGCTTATCTTCAAGTGAGGCCGAGTTAGGCTATACCAATGTTGCACAACTCGTACGCATATAAGACTCGTCACAACATTGACTCGTTGACTCGTATAAGACTTGGGAACGACCCTTATAAGACTTGTCAAAATACAAAAAAAAAACTTAAAATATGGTAAATTTTAAGCACAAAAAAGAAACTAATGACAATTCCAATCCTTATAGGTTACAAAAGCCACAATATATGCAATAATTCATAACATCATTTCATATCTATAAAAGTACAACATAAAATATTCAATTTTTGTAAGCAAAACATTTAGATATTGAATAAGAAAAGGACTTATGATTCCATAATTAAAATAAAAAATGCCAGCAAGTTCAAAATTTAAATACGTATGTCATAAATGATAAATGATTGTCTCATAACAATCATGAGTCTCATCACTCATGGACGACCACGCCTAAAATAAGCCCTCGTGGAGCCAGTGGTAACATCAAAAGGTTGAAGCAACTGTGAGGTAGGTGTATTTGGAGTCTCCATTTGAGATGGCAAACTAGAGAGATCCTCAGTCTCTTAATCAAGCCAACTCAAATCAGGGGCCTCCTCCTCCAAAACCCAATCAAACTCTAATCAATAGTATCTAATAGAATTGGATCTGTATCCTTTGGTCGCACTTGTTTTGTGAGCATTTGAAGGTTGTAGTAGATGAAAACCAACTTCTCCAACCTCTCACGCTCCAACTTGTTTCTCCTTTTGTTGTGGATGTGCTCAAACACTGAACAATTGCACTCACAAGAAGAAGCACTTCAGGGTTGACTCAGAACTCTAATGGCAAATTCTTGTAATTGTGGTGCCTTAGTGCCACAATGTATCCACCAATGAGCTGCAAAGAAATAACAACAAAGATTATCAGTTTGCAATGCCAAATCTATAAAAGAGAACTAGCAAAATTATAAGCTAAGTTCTAACAATTTCCACTTACAAGGCATTTTCTTGTCCTTGAAACGTTGGCTTGAGCTGAATCCAAACATGACAGATGCTTCCTTGTACATATCTCATTCTATGTTGATTTTGTCCTGATTATCTTGATTCGGGTGTGAAAATTCCTATCCTCAAGGAAACCCTACTGCAGCAAAACTGAATTTACTTCTCCTACTTGATTTTAATATACATTATCAAGTTATTTTCTGAATAATACCGAAGTAAATTACTTTTGCAGCCTACACCAATTTAATTTGATTACATGAAACAAGAAACTGAGCAAAGAACAAGATACATAGGACACCGTTATTTTTGGACAAAATAGTCCCTAGAAAAACCCAATGAGGGAAAACCGGTGCAGCAGCTCTGAGGGTTTTATATTATTAAGCAGTAGTTCTGAATACAATGTTGGTTTCCCTCCCGGCAATCCAGTGGCAGAGAAGAATATAATGGCGAAACACTAAGTGAGATTACCTCACTTCACCCGACAGTTTCCGGCTAACCTTGACTA
This sequence comes from Pinus taeda, assembly GCA_000404065.3. NCBI lineage: Eukaryota > Viridiplantae > Streptophyta > Pinopsida > Pinales > Pinaceae > Pinus > Pinus taeda. Next base: position 37,542 of record APFE030689472.1, on the reverse strand, counting down.
TCTCTGCGCTGGCCCTGCGTCAACCTTACAGGGTCTGCGACAGCCTTGCGCTGTCTCTTCTGCATCAACCACTCCTGGTTGTTCCGGCAATTCCATATAGATTTAGATAAGCAAACAATGAATTGAAACTTCTAGAAATTCCTTTGAAAATAAACTAGAACTTTCACACTCTAGAGCCTACTTTCAAATCAAATGTTAATACAAGATAGTTGTGCACTAGCAAGTTTACAAGAATATATGGAAAATGAAATAATTCAAAGCATGGAAAGATTATACCAATAGCTCACAATGCACCATGTTCCAAAGGAAGAACACCCATGAATGGACCCCCCAAGTCTTTTTATTGATATTCTTGAAACATGTACAAGGTAGCATCGCTTCCGCGAGCACAAGAGCTAGTAGACGATTGTACAATATGAGAGCCCATGGCTTTATTATATAGAAAGTTGGGAGAAAATCCCAATGTAGAGTGATTAAACAAGTGGCATGAGGTGACAATCCCAAAGAGAAATTCAAATTTGTTGAATGGAGCTCCAATGCCAAGTGTAAAAATCGATTTCTAGCAAGTGGACATCATTTTTTGCTTCCCTTATGTGCCAAATTCGAATTTTATGATGGAATGACAAATGTAGATGGGTGGTAACCCATGAGGGGACAATTTCTCACAAAAATTCCCACCAAATACTCTCCCAAATCCTCCCAAATGTGCATTAAATTCACAAATTCAATTTCCAAGTAAGCAGTTTTCTCATTTAATGCTAGAAATTCGATTTTCTTTGAGCACATGTCATTTCCTTGATTTTAGGAGTCCACATCACCTTGGGACTTCACTTTAACTCCTCCATAATTTTCCACCTCATTTCCACAACATTTAGCATGTGTGGATATTTATTTTTCTCCATTTATTTAATTTCTGGCTTAATTAATTGTTAGATTTCCCACTAAACTTAGGAAAAGCGGGTTTTGAGGGTTCAAAATACATTTTTAACCCCTCAAAGTGTGTCATAGTAGAAAGTTGAGGGTGAGAGGTGCAAATTTTGTTACTTATACCCCATACAACGTCTCTAGATATCACTTATTACATTACAAATACGGTTTTATTTGCAATTTCCGTAGTGCGGAAAATCTTAAAAATTAAAAAATGACTACCTAGACCTAACCAAATTCCACGAAATTTTTTGTGTGATCTAGTATGGTAATATACATCGACTCTAGACACTAAGATGTGTTAGGAGTTCAACCTTCAAATCGTCATAGAGGTTAAAAGTGAGTGAAAAAACCTAGAAAATTATCCGCCTCTAAAAAGAAGGGATAATTAACCAAGTAAAAAAAAACACTCCAAAGTGTACTCATTTATTGATCGAGTTCCAACATCCTAGGCCTGTTACAGACTCAAAACTCATCATTACTAATATCACTTATCACAATTCCCTATAGGGTGTGGAATCTGGGTACAAGAAAAATGATGAGAAATAGAAGTAGAGTTTAAAAACTCTGTTAATTGATGATATTTAATGGTACAAGTGTCCTTCGAATTATCCTTGGGCATGGAGACTTCATGTAATCATCATGTGCCACTCCAATGGTCGACAACAGGCATTATCAATCGACTTGGAGACGCATGAGGATGTCATAGTGCCCCCACACCCACTTGGGGACACCACAAGTGACTTGCTTGGATATCAAGGGGCCAACCCCTTATCCATTATGTTTGGAGTCCATTTTCTCACCATGGCACACTTTGGACTTCACTAGGCCTTCTCAATGAAACGACAACTCATTATGTTGATTATTCTTCCCCCTTGAAAGGCTTATATTTATGTTATTTAGCTATCTTGGTGAGCTTGTCACCAAGGGATGATATTATTGCACATTAATTTATTATTTGAGGCTTAATTAGGCCTAATTAGGTAAATCAAACTCTTTAGAGAGGATATATATATTGATGATAGGCTCATTCATTCGTCTCATCATCACTTGTTTTGGATTAGTAACTCTTGTGAGAATTTTGCATTCCTTTAATTTCGCATAAATGAGAGTGAGGGGAAGTCTTTTGGAGACCAACCCACTCTTCGAGCACCATTCGAACTCACTCTCATTTGTTATTTGGATTCACTTAGTTTATCTTACGAAAAGTGTCTTGCAGAGATCCGTTTGGGCATAGCTTGTATACAAGCAATTATTTTAAAAAAATTTAAATATTGGACATAATGCTTCAGTGATTCTTATTATCTATTTGAGAGTTTTTCTAAGCTAAACCAAGTGATGGCATTCACTCACATCACTTGATTTGGTTTCTTGTGCATTGTTTGTATTTTATCTAATTGTTTCATATCTTCTCTAAAATAATTTGTTTCTTGATCTTGCAGCCCATAGGTAGAGTGTTGGTGATAATAGCATCAAGGAAGGATCACACAAACTCTAATACTTTTCCTTGTAGGACCTCTCTACCTTTTCAAAGTTGATATTTTTAAGGAGACCATGGGTAAACAAGAGAGTTGTTATTTGGCAAGGTCATGGGCTTTTCAGGAGGATTGACTCCTTGTTTTGTGCAGCATTTCAATCACTTTTGGAGGCCAAATCTTGGGGCACCAAAAAACACTTAGCGTCTTCAATCTTGAGAGTTTTCTCATTATACTTCATTTTCTGAATTTGAGTTTCAAGAAGGAGATCTAGAGCTTGAGAAGCCCCATTAATTGTAAAAACTCCTCTTGAAGATTTACTTGAGACCTCTTTAAAGTTTCTCATCTTGTAACATCTAATAGAAGCTTAGTTTTTCTTCTGGGAGCTTGGGTTTTCATCCAAGACATCATTTTCCCCTTTTTTGTAAAAGGAGGAACATGTGGGTGGTTTGATTTTGAGCTTGTTTTATAAGTTTTTTTTATCTTGCATGCCTTAAAATTAACACAACATCACCTTCACAAGCTAATTTTCTGAATTTGTTTTTTGTTACTGATTTTCATGCTTTGCCATTTCAAGTTTAGCTTTCAAGTACAATTCTAAATCTTACTTTTGAAAGCAATCTATTTTATGCAAGGCATCTAATTTCAAGTAGCAAGGTTTAACCATTTGCTTCATGTTGGCCTCAAAATAGGTTCATTTGTTTACATGCTCATTTATTTATGTTATTTGATCATTTTGCAAGCACATAAACTTCAAGCTTCCTTGCTTTGGTGGGTTATTGGTTTATCATTTATCAAAGCAATTAGTTTGAGTAACTTACAATCTTATATGTTCATGAAGCTTGTGTATCTTGCATTATCTTGAGCAACTATCCAAGTTATCATTTTGAGCACATTTCCATTTTCTTGAAGCAAAGCATTTAGTAATCTTATTTAATTCATGTGCAAGCTAATTTCATTCTCCAATTGAGTTTACATTTTGTAATTTACTTTGAGCACTATTTCCATTATATTGAATGCATTGCAAATCTCTATTTGGAAAGCTTATTTGCATACCATATTAGGCATTTTAGTATAGTTGCATCATCACTAAAATTAATCTCCAATCATAAGCTTGGTTGATAGAAAGTATAGGGAGAAAAGTTTTCTTGGAAAGGTTTTCTTGGAAAGTTTTTCCATCTAGTACGAAGTAAGGTAAAAGCATGTGACCTCGCAGTTATGAAGGTGGTTTGTCCCCTTGTGGGAACGAAGGCACACGTTGGCTCATAAGACTCAGGGGACAGCTATTGTTAATGACACCTTCATGCCCTCACCCCCTCTTTCTTACAGACACCTCATGCTAATACATCTTATGGCTTTACTTGCAATTGTCCATTCTACTTGTCATTGTTGAATATTTTATGTTGGCAAGCATTGTCGTATTTTCTTTTTGCAAGTAGAACACTAGTTGTTTTTCCTTTTGCAAGATATCTCTATATGTTATGACTTAGGCTTATTATATTTTTAAAGCATTTTATATCTTGTATCAATTATCGTGCTAACATCTTTGTTTCCATTTTAGGATTGCTTTGCTTTCATTGTTGGAAGCGTTCTACTTTTGTTTTGAGCAAATGTCTATTTCATTTTTGTTGAACAATTTATCTTAAGGCATTGGTTTTTACGGTTTTATCATGTTAATGATTTTTATTGCTTATATCATATTTTGCTCATAATTCTTAAAAGTAATCCACTTTCACTTTAACACCTCTCCTAGAACCTCACATTTCTTTAACTTAGTTTTCCATTTAAGGACCACCCACCATAGCTAACCTAAGAGATAGCTTAAATAGAGAGAGAAGGGATTTAGTGTGACAACCCCTTCTCTTAGTTCCCTGCCACCAACCACACTTTGTGGGGTTGAAGATTTTTTCTCACTAACTTGTAGGTAGGTGTAGGCGGTAGGAGCAACATCTTTGGCGCCGTTGTCAGGAACAAGCTTTCTTGTACCTGGGAAATCGACGAACTTTTGGTTTTTGCATGTTGGATTTTAGATTCATGTTCAAGTGGCGAATCCACTTATTTCATTGTCCGCAAATATTTTTGCTTGAAACTTGCTTCTTGTAGATTTCTTGTTAATCTTGGACAAGAGCCTCTCTCTGGTATCCATTTGCTCTTTCAGGGTTAAGTGAGCATGATATCATGAATGATTTGTTCACCCCTTGTGATTTTACTAACATTTTAGACTATCTGAATTTGATTCCAGATGAAGCCATTGAAGCTATTGAAGAGTTGCCTAGTTTTATAGGTAACAATGTCATCAGTACTGAAACTCACCTTAGGAATTTCCACCTTTGAGTGAGCAAATGGTGCCATGATATTAACAATGAGGACTCTAAAATGAGACTTTTCATCTTTTCATTAGATGGCGATGTTATGGATTGGTTAATAGACTTGCCTGCTAACAGTTTCGATTCTCTAGAATCAATCATTGATGCCTTTGAAGAAAAATATGGAGATGAAAGAAAGATCAAAGGTAAAGTTGATGAGAATGATAAGGATCTCATCAAGGAGTTGACTTGAATGATTAAGGATATGCAACGCAACCAAGTTCAACTCATTAAGACCATGGAGGTAAATCATGCACAGCAATAAAGGCCATGGATGTCAATCATTCTAACCAAATGGCCATTCTTTAAAATAGGTCTCTCGTCATAGAAGAAAAACAAGTGCAATTAATCAACACCCTGAAAACAAATCATGCCAAGGAAATAAATGTTATGAAGACTAATCAAATCACTTTTCGGAATGGGATGGAGGAAATGGAAAGATTATAGGTACAAAAATTCCAACTTAGGTCAAATGATGAATGGGAAAAGAACAAAGAAACAAATCATAAGCCTCCAAATCCACTGAAGCAATCTTCATCTCCTTATGAGGAGGTCATTTACTCAATTGGAAAATGGCTAATTGATGGAGACTTGGATAGCAAGGAAACTGAGGGGAATCTGCTTTATACTTATGAGATTGATCCATCACACATATTAGAGCAGACGCAGAATGGAGAAAGGCAGGTCAAAGAAGTCTTGGATACTTCAAATTTTCCATCTGAGCATCTTCAAGATCGAGCAGAAAGGTGTACTTTGATCGCATCAACATCAACATCACAATCTATTAAGAAGAAAAGAAAAAAGAAGAAAGGATTTGGTAAATCTGATGACCATGTACAACACAATGTTGGGACAGATCAAAGTCCTAAGATATTCAAAATTGGACAAGTCACATCAGAAAAGAAACCCGTGGACCTACCTAAAAGTAACCAAGTTCACAGCATTAACTTCATTGAGGACATTTGATGCCATGGGACATCTTTTTGTATCATATTTCTAGCCTTATCCCTTGTCTTTTTATTTCATGAATAAATTGTCATTTATGCTTCTAGAATAAATATTTATTGCTTCATTTATGTACTTCATGATATTTTTGAATGGATACTGTTGATATATGTCTTTTATCGGTGGATGCAGATTTCAGGTTCTTGCACACTATCACTCCCTATATAGCATGCAACCCCATATGGAGTCAAATGTTGACCACTAAAGTGGTACTTGATGATTATATGAAGACTCCATGCCCAAAGATGATCTGAAGGACACTTGTACCATCAGATATCATCAGTCAACAGTGTTTTTAAACTCTATTTCAATTTCTCATCATCTTTCTTATACCCAAATTCCACACCTTGCAGGGAATTATAATAACTATAAGTAATACTAGTAATGATGAGTTTTGAGAATGTAACAGGCCTAGGATGTTGGAATTCGATCAACAAACAAGTACACCTTGGAGTGTTTTTTTATCTGGTTAATTATCCCTTTTTTTAGAGGCAGATAAGTTCTAGGTTTTTTCACTCACTTTTTACCCCGAAGTCGGGGTGACGATTTGAAAGTTGAGCCCCTAACACATCTTAGTGTCTAAAGTCAATGTATATTACCATACTAGATCACAAAAAAAAATTGTGGAATTTGGTTAGGTCTAGGTAGTCATTTTTTTAATTTTTTAGATTTTCCGCACTGCGGAAATTGCAATAAAAATTGTATTTGTAATGTAATAAGTGATGTCTAGAAAAATTGGATGGAGTATGAGTAATAAAATTTGCACATCTTACCCTCATATTTCTACTATGACACACTTTGAGTTAAAAATGTGTTTTGAACCCTCAAAACCCACTTTTCCTAAGTTTATTGGAAAATCTCACAATTAATTAAGCTATAAATTAAATAAATGGAGAAAAATAAATATACACACATGTTAAATGTTGTGGAAATGAGGTGGAAAATTATGGAGTTAAAGTGAAGTCCCAAGGTGTTGTGGACTCCTAAAATCATGGAAAAGACATGTGCTCAAATAAAATCGAATTTCTGGCATTAAATGAGAAAGTTGCTTACTTGGAAATTCGAATTTGTGAAGTTAATGCACAATTGGGAGGATTTGGAAGAGGATTTGGTGGTGATTTTTGTGTGAAATTGTCCCCACATGGGTTACCACCCATCTACACTTGTCATTCCATCATAAAATTCGAATTTGGCACATAAGGGAAGAAGAAAATGATGTCCACTTGCCAGAATTCGATTTTTACACTTCTCATTGGAGCTCCATTCAACAAATTTGAATTTCTCTTTGGGATTGTTACCTAATGCCACTTGTTTAATCACTCTACATTGGGATTTGCTCCCAACTCCATATATAATAGAGCCATAGGCTCTCATATTTTATCATGATCTACTAGCTCTTTTGCTTGCGGAAGCGCCACTACCTTGTACATTTTCCATGAATATCAATAAAAAGACTTTGGAGGTCCATTCAGGGGTGTTCTTCCTTTGGAGCATAGTGCATTGTGAGCTATTGGCATAATCTTTCTATGCTTTGAATTATTTCATTTTCCCTATATTCTTGTAAACTTGCTAGTGTACAACTATCTTGTATTAGCATTTGATTTGAAAGTAGGCTCTAGAGTTTGAAAGTTCTAGTTTATTTTCAAAGGAATTTCTAGAAGTTTCAATTCACTGTTCGCTTATCTAAATCTATATGGACTAATGTTTGATTTAAGTATTGTAGAAGAATTTTTGTTGGATCAAGCATGAAGGGAAGTCTTTGGGAGACCAACTCACTTTTGGAGCACCATTCAAAGGAACTCTCATTTGTTATTTGGATTCACTTAGTTTATCTTACGAAAAATGTCTTGCAGATATTCGTTTGGGCATAGCTTGTATACAAGCAATTATTTTTAAAAAATGTAAATATTTGACATAATGCTTCATTGATTCATATTAGTTATTTGAAAGATTTTCTAAACTAAACCAAGTGATGGAGTTCACTTCCACCACTTGATTTGGTTTCTTGTACATTATTTGTATTTTATCTAATTGTTTTCATATTTTCTCTACAATAATTTGTTTCTTGATCTTGCAGCCCATAGGCAGAGTGTTGGTGATAAGAGCATCAAAGAATGATCACACAAACTCTAACACTTTTCCTTGTAGGACCTTTGTACCCTTTCAAAGTTGATATTTTTGAGGAGGCCGTGGATAAAGAGGAGGGTTGCTAGTTGACAAGGCTGTGGGATTTTGAGGAGGATTGACTCCTTGTTTTGTGCAACATTTCATTCATTTTTGGAGGCCAAGCCTTGGGGCACCAGAAGACACTTAGATTCTTCAATCCTGAGAGTTTTCTCATTATACTTACTTCATTTTCTGAATTTGAGTTTCAAGAGAGAGATCTAGAGCTTGAAAAGCCCCATTAATTGTAAAGACTCCTCTTGAATATTTACTTGAGACCTCTTCAAGGTTTCTCATCTTGTAACATCTAATAAAAGCTAAGTTTTGTGGGAGCTTGGTTTTTCACCCAAGGCATCATTTTCTCCTTTTTTCGTAAAAAGAGGAACATGTGGGTGGTTTGATTTTGAGTTTGTTTTATAAGTTTATTTTTTTATTTTGCATGCCTTAAAATTAACACAACATCACCTTCACAAGCTAATTTTCTGAATTTGCTTTTTGTTACTTATTTTCATGTTTTGCCATTTCAAATACAATTCTAAATCTTACTTTTGGAAACAATCTATTTTATGCAAGGCATCTAATTTCAAGTAGCAAAAGTTTTACCATTTGCTTCACAATAGGCTCATTTGTTTATATGCTCATTTATTTATGTTATATTCTCATTTTGCAAGCACATAAACTTCAAGCTTCCTTGCTTTCGTGGGTTATTGGTTTATCATTTGTCAAAGCAATTATTTTGAGTAACTTGCAATCTTATATGTTCATGAAGCTTATGTATCTTGCATGAGCAACTATCCAAGTTATCCTTTTGAGCACATTTTCATTTTCTTGAAGCAAAGCATTTAGTGATCTTATTTAATTCATGTACTCGCTAATTTCCTTTTCCAATTGAATTTACATTTTGCAATTTACTTTGAGCACTATTTCCATTATATTGAATGCATTGCAAATCTCTATTTGGAAAATGTATTTGCATACCATATTAGGTATTTTAGTATAGTTGTATCATCACTAAAACTAACCTCCAAGCATAAGCTTAGCTAATAGAAAGTATAGGGAAAAAGGCTTTCTTGGAAAGTCCTTCCATCTGGTACGAAGTAAGGTAAAAGTGTGTGACCCTGCAGTTATCAAGGTGGTTTGTCCCCTTGCAGGAACGAAGGCACACGTTGGCTCATAAGACTCAGGGGACGAGTATCATTAATGACACCTTCGTGCCCTCGCCCCCTCTGTCTTACACTCACCTCAATTTTTACCCTTTGGTAAGAACTCAAGAGGAGGACTTCTCACATAGATTATGCATTTTAGATTAAAAATAACCAAGACCAATTGCATGCAAATCTAGTATAAGTGCATCTCATGCTAATACATCTTATAGCTTTACTTGCAATTGTCCATTCTACTTGACATTGTTGAATATTTTATGTTGGAAAGCATTGTTGCATTTTCCTTTTGCAAGATATCTCTATATGCTTTGATTTAGGGTTTGATTATATTTTGAAAGCATTTTATATCTTGTATCAATTATCGTGCTAACATCTTTGTTTCCATTTCAAGATTTGTTTTGCTTTCATTATTGGAAGCATTCTTCTTTTGTTTTAAGCAAATGTATCTTTCATTTCTGTTGAGCAATTTACCTTAAGGCACTAGTTTTTATGGTTTGATCATGTTAATGATTTTTATTGTTGATATCATATTTTGCTCATAATTCTTAAAAGTGTTACACTTTCACTTTAACACCTCTCCTAGAACCTCACATTTCTTTAACTTAGTTTTCCATTTAGGAACCACCCCCCATAGCTAGCCTAAGAGATAGCTTAAACGAAAGAGAATGGATTTAGTGTGACATCCCCTTCTCTTAGCTCCCTGCCACCAACCACACCTTGTGGGATTGAAGGTTTTTTCGCACTGACTGGTAAGTAGGTATAAGCAACATGAGCAACACCTCCAATGGCCAAGATTATTTCCTAGTCAATCTATGTAAGCTTCTAGATAATTCACACATTTCTTAATTAATTCTGATTAATTAACCAAATTTTCTAAGTTTAGAATTGAGAAATATTAAAAAATAAGCTAATAATCTATTTGAGACACCTCTAAGTGGAATTCCCATAAACGATTTTTTGGTTATGGAGAACTCATATGTTTTAGCTTCTCCACAAAGTTTCGAAACTAGAACATGTTGATTTTTGGTAGCATCGGATGTGCTTTAGCCTTGAAATTTGGAGAGGCTAGGGCACATGAGATATTCAAGACCCAGAATTCATTTTGAGAATTTCCATCCAGATAAGGAGTTATTAAAATAATTAATATTTTTAATGGATTCCTAAGTCTAAACTTAGAAAAATAAAAATATTAATGGGCATTAATAAAGATAAGGATGAGAAGCTTCTAAGAGACGAGGACCAAATCTGTTTTAATCTTAGCCGTTGATTAGGGACTTAATCTCAGTCATTGATTCATCAACAGGAAAAGTATAAGAGAAGACTTGAGGGTCATTTGGAGATACACCGACAGATACTCAATATCTTAAGGAAATTTGATTCTCAAGCAAGATGGGAATTACAGGGTGGAGGAAAGGAGAGCTTCAACGGCAGGCAGTGATCGACGAGGAGGTGACATAGGGGCAGTGGAAGACAGCGCAGAAAGAGAGTTGCAATCAAGGGGAGAGACGCAGAGCCTATGCAGGTTGACGCAGAGGGATGCAGAGCCACGCTAGGTCGATTAGAGTGACGCAGGGATGACGCAGAAGTGGGAGAAGACTCTCCAAAGTGTCGGATGGTCTCAGAGGGAAAATCTCAGGTGTTTTCTTTCAGTTTCTCTGTAAAATCATTCCTTGTAAAAGCAATTGTTGTTGAAGATTAATAAAGCCTTCATCTGCTGCACCGGTTTTCCCGCATTGGGTTTTTCCGGGGACAATTGTCCCAAAATAACTGTGTCGATGTGATTGATTCTTGTGCATGTATTTTTCTCTGGGTAATTGTGTGATAACTGCAGTAGAATTTATTTTAATATTTGTTGGAGGAATTTCGTAAATAACTTATTGAGAGTAATAAGTAGGTGAAATAAATCAATTGTTGCAACGATTAAATTTCAGTTTACAAATTTTCACATGGTATCAGAGCAGAGATCCGACAACAGGAAAGGAAAATTGATTATGGGTCAAGATAGATAGATAGATAGATAGATAATTTATTAATGTCCAACGAATGACCACAAAGTAGGTCAAAGGGATTGTCGGTTACATAAGGGGTCGTGCCCAGTAGGAGAACCAATCGGTCTCCTCAGAAAGACAAATACTGAAAGAAAGATAGGAAATAAAAAACGAGGCGGGTTGGGAAGAGCGTATGGAGCTCCGATCCCGGCCACGCTGACTGATCTCTAGACTGCGTCGTAGGATCACTGGCGAAGAAGACCCTGGGGACGCGAATGTGGGAGTCCGATACTCCTAACATCCGAGGTCGAGAGAGGAGAACTATGGGTAGTTCAATAAGGTTTGCTGGTTTGAAATGGTGGGCGTTGGTTGCCTCCCATTGTGTTGTCTTCGTGAGCTAACGATCCTGGGCCGCCTCTCGGGGAGATGCCTGGCACGGTTCTGCTGCTGGGCCCTCGTAGGCAAGGGGCTTCTCCTCTTAACTGAACGAGGGTTTGTCGATCTGTGTGAGCCGGCTTGATCGGTATTCTCACTGGTTGATCTCTTAACTCCTCGGACTGAGGGAAGTATGCTGAAGAAAGAGGTGATCTGACGAGTAGTGTTGGGTCGGACGGGAGGCTGGAGGATATGCTCCCGATGCTTAAGAGTCTCCTGGATATAAAGTGCGACGCATCTCTGGTCCGTGTAGCTGAAGAAGCTGGATAGGGTATGTGGTCCTTTGAATAGACAGTGGTAGCGACCCCTAATCTCATAATATATCGGACAACCGAAGATGAAGTGCCATTCGTTTTCCACCTCCTGTGTATGGCATAGCCGGCAAGTCCTGTCAACTCTCTCTATCTGGTGGTCTGTCTCTACCCGAAGCCTATGTGATCCAACTCTGAACTGCCCGAGGGGGATCCGAAGAGCATGCATCCAATGCCGAAGCGTGTACTGGGGGCGAGCTATAAGCCCGTCTCTGATACTCAAAAAGTGCTCTGCATAGAAAGCCATCTTTGGGCGCAGCCCCCCCGGGGGGTCAATCCATGTGACCTAGATAAACTGCCTGTAGATGTCTTACTTGATGATCTTATTTAGTTCCTGCCTGGGGGGGAGTCCTCTGGGGGCATTCAAGGAATACCGAAAGGGGGGGAGGTGATCTATATGGAGTCCCACTGTCTTGAGGAACTTTGAGACCCCTGTATACCAACACTTGGTTTTTCCTGGTTGGGTGCGGTCGATGGCCTCAGAAGAGCAGTAGGCTAGATAAGGGTACCTGTCGCGTCCTTTCAATGTGTCTGCGAAGCTCCGAACTCAGTGGAGAAAGGAGACCAGTCTGAAGGCTGTCTCAAGGCGGAAGGGCTGTGCACCAAATTCGGCCAGTAGGATTTGTTGTGGGATAGTACACTTGCAACGGATAATGCGTCGGAGGAGAAGGGTTTGGACTCTCTCGACTGCTGCCCAATCTGACTCAAGCAAGGAAGGGCCCCAAATTTCCGATCCGTACAGGACCGTGGGTCGGATCAAGGTGTCCATAAGGCTCAGCTTTGACGAGATGTCCTGGAAGTGATGGCGGAAACATTGTCTCTCTAATATGGCTAGAGAGCCATACCCCTTATTGATCCGAGGTTGCAGAGCTGGCCGCATACTGAACCGGGGGCCCGAAAACTGTACTCCCAAGTACGTGTAGCTATTGGTAATCTCCACTGTCTCTCCCTTGAAGAGGAACTGGAGATCCTGAGACTTCTTCGTCCCGTTGAAGACTATTACTTTTGTCTTACTCAGGTTCACTGTCAATTTCCGGAGATCACAGAATAGTGCTAATGCATCCAGCTGCCTCTAGAGCCCTTCTGGTGATGAGGATAAGAGTGCAATGTCATCTGCAAAAAGTAATATATAGATCAAAACCTGATGGAGGTAGCAACCGTCAGACTCCTGTATGTGTTCCCGCAGAAAAACTTCGAGCTCATCAATATATATCCCAAAAAGGGTGGGGGAGAGTGGGCACCCCTGCTTGACTCCAATCGTGCTCCGGATGAACTCAGATAGTCCCCCTACAGTGCGAAGACGGCCCAGGACAGACTCGTAAAGGCGCATAACAGCAGTCAGCCGGGAGTGTGAGGTATTGATGTCTTTGAGTCGCTGTAGAAGATCCTCTCTCGGGACTGAATCAAAAGCCTTCC
>APFE030689472.1:0-16252 GCA_000404065.3 Pinus taeda | reverse complement strand
TTAACACTCCCTCTCAACTAGGGAGAACTCCATCTGCTGATCCATCTGCCAGACTGTACTATCTCTGCCATTAGTGCCCTGCACTGCTTTGCTCTATTCTGCTCTGCTCTGCTGAACCATAAAGAAGAAGAATTGATCGAGAATGTTTCATACCATTCTCTACTAACCCAAAGTCAGTTCCATGTGAGGAGAGTGTGTCATACCACTCTTACTGATCCCATATCAGTTCCAAGAGAGTGAGTTATGTCACTCTTATTGACCCGAAGTCAGTTCTAATTGATCCCAGATTAATATCAAAAGGGAGTGTCTCAAACCACTCATATTGATCCCAGATCAATGGAGATCATCCTAGCATAGGGAGTACAGTAGATACAACGATTCGTCCATCGATAGTACTACTATGGTCCCTAACCCCATTTCCCTACTCAATGGCCAGATGAGATGTACTTCCCATGAGTCCCAGACTGCATGGGTAGGAAGCCTCGACAGGAGAACCACTCATCCAGTCCATAAATCGCCACGGGGTATCACAGGGGAAGGCTGAACCAGTCACCCTGTACATAGCACACCATTAGGGGAGGGTGAGTCGCCCTATGGTCGCTTGTTGCTCCAAGAAGTACCCCAAGCCCCCCAGAGCTCCCAGAGCTCAATGCATGCGTCATGTAGGACCCTCATAAGAGGGTCTCTCAACGACTCCAAGTCGTTCTTGGAAAGTCACAAATTTGACCTTTCCTCGAGGCTTTGATAGAATTTCTGCGACTTGCACATCAGTCCCAATGCGATGGATCCTTCTTGCTCATCGATGTACCATATCCCAGATAAGGTAGTATCTGATGTCTATATGCTGGAGCAATCATAGAATATGGGATTCCTCAATAATCAAATCCCCCTCTGATTGACATAGAAGATCACGGTGGTATCCATCATGTCTCAAACAGCTCACTGAAGAGCTTCCGCAACCAAGCAGCTTTACACGACGTCATACTCGTAGCTACGTATTCAATCTTAGTGGTGCTTATAATAACTGACTTCTACTTCCTACTCACCCAGGATATCGAAGCAGAACCCAAAGAGAATCAGCACTCAGAAGTGCTCTTGCAATCCTCCACACTACCTGCCCAGTGAGCATTAGAATAATCATGCAGCTTCACATTTTCAGCAGTGTATCTCAATCCATGAGAGATTGTGCCCCGAAGATATCTCAGAAGATTCTTGGCACCAATCCAGTGAGGCTCAACCAAATATGAGCCCAACATGCTATCTGCAAAACATATGTTCGGACGGAAGTTCATCAAGAATGCGAATGAGTTTATGAAACTCAGAGGCATTTCCCAAACTTGGTCCGACATCACTACCACATAACTTCTGAAAGTTAAGCTCCATCGAGGTAGTCACGGGCTTGCAATTTACCGTTCCAAATCCAGAATCCAACTCCCTCTTAATTTCACAAATGAGAGGGTCTGCACCTGTCAGAAAGAGATCGTCCTCAGAAGGCGCTAGTATGACAGGTCTTTCATCCACAACCTTCAAGCAAAGGTTTGGATCGGCTTCACTCTTAGTGAATCTCAGCTTCATCAGACAGCTATCAATCCTCTCATACTATGCTCGGGGTGTTTTGCTTCAAGTCATAGAGGGCTTTCTTCCCCTTGCATACATGAGATTCCCGATCATGAATCTCAAACCCCTCGAGTTGTTTCAAACCTGTGGACCTGCTACATGAGGGGAATGGTCTCCTTGTAAGATTTTCCTCTGGTACATCTCAGACATGTACCTTCATGCTCTTTTTGAATTCAGGCATCCCTGTCACCATCTGACTCACATCGGGTAGGGCCCCATAATAAGTAGACCTCCGGTGCTATAGATGAGATGCGACAACTGACATGGTCCCCAATGGACCATCCTGCAACTCAATACAAATTGCCAACCCTGAACCCATGAGTAAAAGCATTTTTGAAAATTCTATTTTCAAACATGTACCTTTCCGTTGATGAATGCCACCCTGAAACCTTTGACTTCCATTGTCGAAATGGACACCAGGTTCTTCTTGTGATCAGGTACATAAAGAGCTTCTTTTAAATGAATCGAGTTACCCTCATTCAATTGAGAGGTAACATTCCCTACACCCTTTCCAGGATAGGTGGCATTGACTCCAAGTATAATCCCACGAGTGTTTCCATCTTTACCAAATTAGAGAGAGCACCCGTCTAACGATGAAGTGCCTTGAAGCACTACAATCAATAAGCCAAATTCCCAAAGAGTCTGGAGGAGAGGGCCAATATAAGATATTGCTTCTTCATCTTATCAGAAACAACATTTGATTCTTCATAACAAAGGTTCCTTGCTTTCTTCGAAGAGTTGGATATTTCCTTGATGACCTACATTACCTGTCATTCCTTTGATCATTGAAGATGTCCCTGGAATGATTGTTTTCTTCATCAAGTGATGTGTCCCTGCCATTCGGACACTCCTTTGCACAATAGCTAAACTTATTACAAACAAGGCATTTTCCTTTCCTTCCACCCTTAGATCCGTACTTCCCATTGAAGTGATCTTTAGGTAGGCCATCAGAAGCTTCCGCTGCGCCATTCTGATAATGTTCTCTACTTCGACTTCACCCTTGGTGAATTTGAAGAGGGATGAGGGACCCATTGAGCCTTTTGTCCTTTCCCAATTGTCTTCAGTGATTGCTCTTTCACTCTTGCTTGGGATTTGTCTTCACCTCAGCTCTAATACCATGTTAATTTTAGGTATGCTCTATGCTTAGAGCAATTTATTTCAATTTTCACAGTTAGCTCAATATCTTCTCCAAATTAGCAATCATATCAGCATTAAAGTAAATTGCAGATAAAACATAAACATAGATCGCAGAAGACAAGCCAAGACAAGAGGACACAAGATCTGGCGCTAGCCAGGCACAAACCCCAATGTGGGTAAACCCTTCATCAATTCTTCTTATATATTCTTCAATAGTTCAAGAGAGAGAGAGAGAGAGTACATATACAACAGAAGTCAACACTTTGACTTATAATAGCATAGATCATCTTTAAGAAGATACATGAGTTAGCTGAGCTCAGTGGAAGACATGTTGCTTCAACTGATTCTCCAAGGTGACTCCATCACCTATCATTGTGTTGCACCTCGTCATCATGTTGCACCTCACTGTGTTGCATCGTGCTACACCTTCCAGTACTGCAACATCTTGTTGTACCTTATCATCTTGCTACACTTACCAGTGGTGCATCATCCTGTACCTTACTGTGCCCATCATGTTGCATCACATTGTAGCATTTAATATCACAATACTATACTAGCAAGCACTGCACACAACATGCTACACTTTATGATGCCCATCATTGTGTTGTAGCATTTCACATCATGTTGCCCCTTATCACAATGTTGTCACTTCTCATAACACTGCACCATGATTGCATTTGATGCACCTTGTTGTTGCTATTGTCCCTTTGTGCGATCATTGCACAATGCTATTGTTGTTGTCCCATTGCTCCATTGTTGTACCATGTCATAGCTTGCAATCCCACTGTTAGTGACATTGCCATTCCATGTTTGCCATACTATCCCATTGTGTTTGCAGCACCATGCTTGTTGTTGTCCCATTGTAACCGACAGCAATCCAACAATCATGCCTCAAAACATACCTTGAACAACTGCGGCCTAGTCAAGGTAGATGGTTGCCTCCTCATGTCGTTGTTCCGAGCATATGGCAACCCCTAACACTTCTACGTTGACTTGTTTTAGAGTGGCTAGGCATGTGGCCTACCACTGACCTCTGCTGCACACTAACAGCCTTCTGAAACAGTCTTACCTTACCTCAGCCCTCTAGCAAAGCTTCACAACCCTCCTTCCAATAATTCGGTCACCTGAAATGACCTTAAGATAGCCCTTCAAACCCTCGTTAGAATGCTACCTTAGCTGCAGCCTAGTCATAATAGGAGGGTCCCTTTACTTGGCCTGTTACAAGAGAGAACAGTCCTCAAAACATCCACTTCTTGACATCCTTAATCTCCTCCACATCACGTTGTCCAGAATCTCCTAGGCCTTCTTAATCTGATTATGGCTAGGCTTTAGACAACTAGGTTAGAGTTGAGCAGACCTGCAGTTAAGGCAGATTAGATCTGTGTATAAGGGCGGTGAGTAGGTCCTCCTCCATCGTGTTATTTCTCCATCCTAGGACTGTGGCTAGGCTCCTTTAGGCACCGTATAGAAGTAGGGTCTCCTCCTTTGAATTGTTGCTAGATCATCCTCCTTAGAACTGCGTTAGGGCATCCCCCTTAGGTCTGTGTTAGGGCTTGTAGAGACTAGCATATGGGGCAGCGTGTAGCCTTCCTTCTTGACTGCGTCTAGGGCTTCATACTAGGGCTCCTTACCTTCTGTGTTTTAAGGCTTCCTCTCTTAGATTTCTCTTCCACTAAAACCCAGAACGAGTAGAGAGAAATCAAGAGTGAAGTGAGGGTGAAATGTCTCTCAAGTCATCTCCTTTTATACTAAAACATTGAGCACATGTGGATGTTATTTAGTTGCTGGCCGACCTTGACGAATTGTCTTATAACACAAATAAATTCATAACTCCATGAATACTTATCGAAATCGGATGATCTTTAGATCAATCCTACACCTCTCGATGAGAGGGATCCAAGAAAAATATCAGCTCCCATAAACAAGATGACCCACATGGAGTTTGGCCCTAGTTGCCAATTTTAACATATGTGGATGATCTCTTTCTGACAGGATCATCCAGGTTCATCAAAGACTGCAAGAAGAACCTAGCCAAATAATTCGACATGAAAGATTTGGGACAAATACATTATTTTCTGGGGTTGAAACTTTTGCAGCAGAAGGGTGAGATCTTCCTTGGAGAAGGGAGATATGCTACAGAAATATTGAAGAGATTCAGGAAGCAAGACTGTAGACCTATGGCTACTCCAATGATCACCAACTAGAAGAAGATTGATGCATCAGAAGATAAAGATGTTGATCCCACCCTATACAAGCAGCGTATAGGGTCCCTAATGTATCTGGTCAATACCAGGCCAGACATTTGTTATGTTGTCAACACCTTCAATCAGTTCATGGTAGAACCTAAGAGGGCGCACTGGGCAGTAGCCAAACATGTTCTCAAGTATATACAAGGAACAGTCGAGCATGGACTATTGTACACCAGAGGCAATGACATCAAGCTGAGTGGGTTCACTTACGTAGATTAGGTTGGAAGTTCAGTGGATTGGAAAAGTACAATTGGGTACTGTTTCAACATTGGATCAGGAATGACCTCTTGGTGTAGTAGGGAACAAAAATCTGTGGCTCTGAGCTCAACTGAAGCAGAATATATGGCAGATAGCACAGCTTCGTGCAAAGCCATATGGCTTAGGAAATTTCTTGTGAATCTATTCAGGAGAAGGATGGAAGTGACTAGGATCATGTGTGATAATCAGAGTTGCATCAAGCTCTTTGAGAATCCAGTATTTCATGATCAGTGGAAGATCATTGATATCAATGTCACTTTATCAGAGACTATGTCCAACGAGGTGCAGTGCAGTTGAGGTACACTCTTATAGGAGAATAGGTGGCAGACATCCTCACCAAGGTTCTAGGAAGAACAAAGTTTGTTCATTTCAAGGAGAAGATGGGGATGGTAAAAAATTTGTTTCAATAATGGATAGGTATCAGAAGTTGCAGTGCAGCAGTTAGCAATGGCAGTGCTATGGGCAGCATGATGTAGCAGGTTGAGAGGGAGCTGCAGTACAAGAGCAGCAGTGGCAGTGGCAATGTCATGGGCAGCAGTACAGGAAGCAGCAGTGCGGGGATGTAAGGCAACAAGCCAAGCATCAGCACAGGTACCGATGTGGAAGATCAGTGTGATGTTTCTATAGTGAAACATTGCAAGAGCACATTCCTCGCTAAGAGGGAGTGTTGATTTTTGGTAGCATTGGATGTGCTCTAGCCTTGAAATTTGGAGGAGAGGCTAAGGCACATGAGATCTCCAAGACCCAAAAGTCGTTTTGAGAAATTCCATCCGGATGAGGAGTTATTAAAATAATTAATATTTTTAATGGGTTCCTAAGTCTAAACTTGGGAAAATAAAAATATTAATGGGTATTAATAAAGATAAGGATAAGAAGCTTATAAGAGACGAGGATCAAATCTGTTTTAATCTTAGCCATTGATTAGGGACTTAATCTCAGTCATTGATTCATCAACATGAAAAGTATAAGAGAAGACTTGAGGGTCATTTGGAGATACACCGGTAGATACTCAATATCTCAAGGAAATTCGATTCTCAAGGAAGAGGAGATCGATTTCAGAGGGAGTTGCAAGGTGGAGGAAGAGGAGGGCTTCAACAGTAGGCAGTGATAGAGGAGGAGGTGACACAGGGGCAGTGGAAGACAGCGCAGAAAGAGAGATGCAGTCCAAAGGAGAGACACAGAGCCTACACAGGCCGACACAGAGCCACACTGGGTCAATCAGAGTGACGCAGGGGTGACACGAAAGGAGTAGAGTCTCTAAAGTGTCAGATGGTCTCAGAGGGAAAGTCTCAGGTGTTTTCTTTCAGTTTCTCTATAAAATCATTCCTTGTAAAAGCAATTGTTATTGAAGATTAATAAAGCCCTCATCTGCTACACCGGTTTTCCCACATTGGGTTTTTCCGAGGACAATTGTCCAAAAATAACTATGTCGATGTGATTGATTCTTGTGCATGTATTTTTCTCTGGGTAATTGTGTGATAACTGCAGTAGAATTTATTTTAATATTTGTTGAAGGAATTTCGTATATAACTTTTTGAGAATAATAAGTAGGTGAAATAAATCAGTTGCTGCAGTGATAGAATTTCAGTATAGAAATTTTCACATAACACCTCCGATGATACAAAAACTAACACCCAGCCCCTGCATCAATCTCACTGTGGTTTTTCTGCCTCTCTGCAAGCTACTCTCCAGATTTGGAAAATCTTCCTCCTTACTCACTATCCCTTCCCCTCTCTTTCTCTACTTCCCTTCTCTAGCTCAAACTTTTCCGGCAACTGCTACTGCTCTATGGATAAATCGAACTGCCCAAGGAAATCGATCTCAAGTGAGTCTGATGTGTATGTTCTCCATCTACCCATCAACCTCCTCTTATCATCTCCAGTTGGGACTTCAACGGCCAAGACTAAACCTTAATCAATGGCTGAGATTCTTTCTAGATCGATCCATGTGAGTTTCTAGATGATTCACACATTTTTCAATTAATATTGATTAATTAACTCATCTTTAAAAATAGACTAATAATCTAATTGAGACACTTCTAGGTGGAATTTCCAGAAACGATTAATGGGTTATAGAGAACTCCTGTGTTTTAATCTCTTTACAAAGTTTCGAGACTAAAACACCTCCGATGCTACAAAAACTAACACTGGACAGCAGCAAGCTTGTCCAATAAATCAAGTGTTGATCAAGGGTAAAACATCTCACTTGAATTTTGTGCTTTTCTCCCACTCAAAAGCTTGTAAGGTAACCTTTTATCAATTAACTTGATTGAGTTTTGCTAGCTTATTTGTAACTTCTGCAGTAAAATTTTATATATCAAATGTAGCACTTATTTCATTTTGAATCCTAATCTTTATCTATTAAATTTAGGTATGTTCTATGCTTAGAGCAATTTACTTCAATTTTTCATATTCACCCAATGACAATATTCAGATTAGCAATTACATCAGCATGACAGTAAAGTGTAGATAGAACATAAACATAAACAGTAAAAGACAAGCCAAGACAAGAGGACACAAGATGTGGCACCAGCCAGGGACAAACCCCAATGTGGGAAAACCCTTGATCAATTCTTCTTATATTCTTCAATAGTTCAGCAGAGAGAGAGTACAAATATACAAAACTAATATTTATGACAGCAGTAGAAAGACCATCATTCTACTAATGATGACAGTTCATAGATGCAGTCCTGAATTCTCATGACAATCTTTAATCAATAAGAGTGTTGTAGTAGATCATCAATCTAGTAGCCCTCCATATTGCTGCAACATTCCATTGATAGCTTGTTGCACCTACAATTCTGTTTACGGCACAAAATGTAGCCCTTAACCTTTCACGCTATTAGCCAACTCAACCCTTTCTGGGCTGTGGTCCACCAATGAGAGTCTCCTCTTTATCCACACTGCCTCCAGCAAGCAGTGTACACCTCAAGGTTGCCTTGGAACAGCCTTAGCTGCTTGCTATGGCTTGCAGCCTAGCAAAGCAGCTAGCTGTAGCTGTAGTCTCCTTCAACAGGCCCAAACAAGTTCCTAAATAGCAGCATTGCCCTCTGTCTTCAACGATTACTAACCTTGTGACTGTGGCTGCCAAACATACCTAAACCATGCCTTAGAACAACAGTATTTAACATGCTGTCACAGGGATTTCCACGATGTTCTTTCTAGACTCCTTCATGCTGTTATATGGCTCCTTTATGCTGCGGCTAGGGCTCTTTAGGGCTTCCTTTGTAGCGTATTGAAGCTCCCTTAGATAGTTGAGAGATCTCACATCAAACTGCGGCTAGATACCTCCTTTCTCTGCTGCTCGATATCTTTATTGACAGCGTATTAGATGACTCCTCTAGCCAACAGATTAGGGCTCTTGAGGCTGCGGATAGGAGCCTCTCAAGACATCGAATCAAGGCCTCCTTTAGCTGTGTTTGAGGGTCTCTTTTGACAGCAGATTAAGGTCCCTTCTTGACTTGCTGCTAGGGCACTTAGGACTGCGTATGAGGGCTTCTCCTTCAGCTATGTATAGGCCTCCTTCATTGTGGCTAGATCTCCCTCTTTGGACAACGAATAGGCTTCCTCCTTGAGCTGTGAATATGACTCCCTCTTGACAGCGTATAGGGGCTTCTTTGAGTTGCATATAGGTCTCCTCTTAACTGCGAAAAGATCTCCTCATAAGACTGCGGCTAGGGCTCTTTAGTTGACTGCATCTAAGGCTCTCTTAGAAGACCCTTTCCACTACGTCCTCCTTGAGAGAGTACAACCCAAACGAGTGGAGAGGAGAGATCAAGAGAGATGAGTGTGTCAAATGACTTGAAGACCTGTCCTATTTATAATGCAACGTTGAGGATAAGTTGGGCTAATTCAGTTGTTGGCTGACCTTGACAAATCGTTAATAATATAAATAAAATCATATCTCCATAAATACATGTCGGAATCGGATGATCTTTAGATCAATCCTTCACCTCTCGAAGAGAGGAATCCAAGAAAAATATCAGCTGTCAAATAAGATGACCCACATGGAGTTTGGCCCTAGTTGCCAATTTTAACATTCCCTCTCAACTAGGGAGAACTCCATCTGCTAATCCATATGCCAATCCATACTATCTTTGCGATCAATCCAGTGCCCTGCACTACTCTACTGAACTATGAAGAAGAAGAAGTGATCGAGAATGTATCATACCATTCTCTACTGACCTGAAGTCGGTCCCAAATAGAGAGTGTCTGCATAAGACTAGATCTCCAATGCATAAGGATGGGCTAATAATGTTGTAGATCTCGTCAATGTGCCTCTAAAACGAACTGTGTTGAAATCCCAACGTGCGGTCTCTATGCTACCCCTCATCAATGGCTAGCCCAAAGGATGGTTGCACATCCTCCTCCGTCATGGACTCAACATGAGCCTCCAACTGCTCCTCCATAGACAATCCAACACGCAAGACATGCTCGCCAATCAACTGCAGATGACTGTCGTCTAGTAACTCTGGCATAGATCTAGATGACTCTATACCTATCGGCTCCTCATCAACGGTGGAGATGTCTCCCGACACCTCATCAACCTGTGGTCCGATACTATCACCTGAGTACTCAGTCACAACCCCGAATGCCTCATCAATGGATACCTTAACAACGGATGGCACCTCCTTAATGGTGGACACCTCTGTGTCTCTTGGCACCTCGTCAATGGAAGGCCATGTGGGTGTGTGCTCTAATCTCTCCCCCAAGATGTCAGTTGCGCTATCAAAGGAATCTCCAACAAGGGTGGCTCCTACATCACACTGGACACATTAACATGCTCCTCACGCTATAGTGTGCCCAACAAAACCTCCTCCATAGGCTCCTGATATCTAAAGCAAGGTCTCAACCAACAAAAGCGCCCCCTAGTCTCACCCTTTAACTGTCCCTGCCTTGTCTGCTCCTTTTGAGGAGATATGATGCCCTGATTCTGTCAACTTTCCCCACACAATGTAGATGGTTGCACCCCACAGCCTGCGCACCACTAATGTCTCTACTGTAAGGATGAGAATAGATTTGATCCGACACCTTCCTCAACTGGGCCAATCTCTCATCATTCCAATGGATTCCACCCTAGAATTCTTGCATACTAAATCTTCTTTGAGCCATAAGTTGTCGATGGTTTAACCTGTCACTATGCATACATGCTCAAATCTTCCATGATCTAGATGGCTACCCCACAGCTGGCCAAGATCATGGCTTTGATACCACTGTAAAGTTCCTAAACAAGAATGTAAGTGATATACAAAGCATGCAAACAATCCAACAATCAAAAAAACGAAATATACATTAAGCACCCATGGAAACTCTGGAAATAGAGAATTGCTGAGCCATTTTATTACTTCTTCAGGAGCAAATACAATAGTAAAATAGAATGGTGCACCTGGGCTTGTCTCAATGGACAAGCATGACAAAACCCAAGTGAGAAAATACTGAACTAAAGGATGCTACAACTGTTGCACCAAACTAAACTGCGCTTCCCCAGAAAAATACTTTGTCTGCTGATTTCGAAGGGCTGGAATCACTACTTCTCGTGCTCAGAAAATTATGAGATTTCATCTCCTTGCTCCTTTGCATACAACTAGAAAAACCCACGAAGGAATTGGCCAAATGTCGACCTCAGAATTTTGGCCCAAATTCCCCTTAGCTCCTCTAGCTGCTGGCTGAGTTGGGACCCCTGTTTGACCCCTTATATCTGCCCAGAAAATTCTATAGATTTAGGAGTGTTATCCTTGCCCAACACCCAGAAAACCCAGAAAGGGTTTCCCTTGGTTCCAACCTTGAAAAATTGACCCTTCGCAGCTTGGCCCTCCTCCAATTTTGAATTTTGTTATTTTGATTGATCTTGTCAATCTCTTCTCTCCCAACTCCAACAATCCTCCTCAAATGGCCCTCCAAGTGATCTCCTACTTCTCCTGTCCAGCTCCAGCTCTACAATTCCTTCCTCCAACTCCCACGTGAGCCTAGTGATGGCTCTTTGCGTAGGCCCAAGTAACTATAAATCGGACCACTGGGATGCTGGCTCCAAACTCACAAGAAAGGTTGGCCCTTTGCTGCTCTCCCAATCCTCTAACTCTCCCGACAAATGCTTGATCACTGATAGCTCCAAACTCCCCTTGTGTAATCTCCAACTAGCCAGAAATACGCACTCCCTATTGTGGTTGAATGGTAGTGCTGTAACACACTCCCGGAACTCCTGAAATACTAATCGAACTGCCTCTCTAGGGTGGGCACGGATGGTCCCCTGAAGTAGAGGTTGAATCTCCCGCTTGAGAGATTTTTGGCTAAACAGTCGATTGACTCAACTAAACAGCAGAGTGAATAGTCAAGTAATTTTGATTGCAAGGTGTAAGTATGAATCCAAAATGAGAGTTGCTCCCTCCTTATAACTCCTTAGGCTTCCCTAGCCTCATGTGGGCCCCTCCATCCACCTATTCAACTTTCCCTCCAAGCTATTCGAATGGGCCAGTTCGAACTCCCATGTGGGTGGCCCCCACATTCCACTAGCAACCAAATAAAGTAGAATTGCCTCCTAAGTCCCTAAGTCAAAAATGATGTGTTCTCTTCCTTAGCCAAAATTGTGTAGCAATGCCCTGTTACAAATGTGTTTGAGAAGGGACATGACAGTGGCTCATACCACTCTTACTGACCCGAAGTCAGTTCCAATTGATCCCAGATCAATATCATCCTAGCAGAGGAAGTATGATAGTACATGATGCGTCCATCGGTAGTACTATGGTCCCTATCCTCATTTCCCTACTCATTGGCCAAATGAGAGGTACTTCCCATGAGTCCCAGACTGCATGGGTAGGATGTCTCAGTAGGAGAAGGTTGAACCACTCATCGTGCCTACATGTGGCCATGGGGTATCCCAGGGGAAGGCTGAACCACTCACCCTGTACACAACAAATCACTAGGGGAACGCTGAACCACTCACCCTATGATTGTGTCTCAGCAGGAGAAGGATGAACCACTCACCCTATGATTGTGTCTCAGTAGGAGAAGGATGAACCACTCATCTTGCCTACATAGCAAACCACTAGGGAAAGGCTGAACCATTCACCCTATGGTTGCTAATCACTCCAAGAAGTACCCCAAGCCCCCCGGAGCTCCCACAACTCAATATCCATATCATACAGGACCCTCAGGAGAGGGTCTCTCCACGACTCCTAGTCGTTCTCCAAAAGTCAATTTCACCTTTCCCAAGGGCTTCATCCAAATATCGACGACCTGCACATCAGTCCCAATGTGACGGAGCCTTATTGCTCCTCATTGTACCATATCCCGGATAAAGTGGTACCTGATGTCTATGTGCTGGGAGCGATCATGAAATACGGGATTCTCTGATAATCGGATCCTACTCTGGTTGTCACAGAGGATCACAATGGTATCCAACATGTGTCCAAACAGCTCAACTAAAGAGCTTCCCTAACTAGACAGCTTCACACGAGACCATACTCGCAGCTATGTATCCGGCCTCAACTGTGCTCAAATTAACCGACTTCTGCTTCCTGCTCATCCAGAATATCGAAGGAGAACTCAACGAGAAACAACACCCAGAAGTGCTCTTGCGATCCACCACACTGCCTGCCCAAACAGCATCAAAGTAACAATGCACCCTCACATTTCTGGCAGTGTATCTTAGTCCATGAGTGATTGTGCCCCGAAGATATCTCAAAAGATTCTTGGCACCAATCCAATGTGAGAGATGAGGCTCAACCATATATTGTCTCAACATGCTAACTGCAAAACATATATCCAGAAGGAATTCACCAATAACATCAATGCTATTATGAGTTGGCTAAACTCAGACGCATTTCCCAATCCAGGTCCAACAGCACTATCGCATAACTTCTTAAAGTTAAGCTCCATCGAAGTAGTCATAGGCTTGCGGTCCACCATTCCAAATTCGGAATCCAACTCCCTCTTATGTTTGTAAATGAGAGGGCCTGCACCTGTCAAAAAGAGGTCATCCATATAAAGCACCAGTATGAGAGGTCTATTATCCATAACCTTAAGGCAAAGGTTTGGATCGACTTCACTCCTAGTAAATCTCAGCTTCATCAGATAGTTGTCAATCCTCTCACACCAATCCCGGAGTGCTTGCTTCAAACCATAGAGAGCTTTCTTCAATCTGCAAATATGAGATTCTTGATCATGAACCTCAAACCCCTCGGGTTGTTCCATATCTAAGGTTTTGCTTTTACTTGTAAGTTTTCCCTTGGTACATCCTGAACATATACCTTCATGCTTTACTTTGAACTCACACATCCCTATCACCATCTGTCTCACATCGGGTAGGGCCTTCTAATGAAGATAAGCAGACCTCCGATGCCATTGAAGAGATGTGTCACATGACATGGTCCCCAATGGACTTCCTACAACTTGATACAAAATGCCAACCTTGAATCCAAGAGTAAAAGCATCTTTAAAATTTCTTTTCCAAGCACGTACCTTTCCATCGATGCATGCCACCTTGTAACCTTTGTGTTCCATTGCCGAAATGGACACTAGGTTCTTCTTGAGATCAGGTACATAAAGAACTTCTTGTAAATGAATAGAGTTACCCTGATCCAATTGAAGAGTAACATTCCCTACACCCTTTACTGGATAGGTGGCATCGTCTCCAAGAATAATCTCCAAGTTTGTCTCCTTCTCCACCATATTAGAGAGAGCTTCCTTGTATCGGTGAAGTGCCTTGAAGCACCACTATCTATAAGCCAATTTCCCAAAGTGTCTGGAGGAGAGGTAGTGGAGAGGGCCAATATAAGATAATACTCCTTTTTCTTATCAAAAACAACATTTAATTCTTCGTGCCTGGAGTTCCTTACTTTCTTGGAGGGTCGACCATTTCCTTGATGTCCTGCATTCCTTTTTCCTTTGCCATTGTACTTGTCATTCCTTCGATCATTGTTATTGAAGTTGCCCCTGGAATGATTGTGATCATCATCATGTGATGTGTCCCTTCTATTTGGACACTCCCTTGCATAATGGCCAAATTTATTGCAAGCAAAGCATCTGCCTTTCCTTCCACCCTTAGATCTGGGCTTTCCATTGAAATGACCTTTACACCTTGCGTTATTTCTCCTTTTGGCATGAGCGAAGAAAGCAATAGGGTTGCCTCTATTAGAAGGCATTTCTTGTTCCACCTGTTAGCGCTTGGAATTCACCTAGGCTGAGATAGACAAACTCTCAAGGCTACATCAAACCATTTCACCTCGTAGCTAGCCCTACGAGGTATGAGAAGGCTCTCTCGGGTCAGATTCAGTAGATCTTTCAATATGATGGGTTGACCCAATTAGGAATAAAGATTTTAGGCTAGTAAATTGATTAAGGGGAATTGATTTAAAGATTTTTGGTTTTTTGGTGGCAATTTAGAGGGAGTGCAATTCAGGGTGTGGGGATTGAGCACAGTTTTTGCAGGGGGATCTTTGGGGCAAGGTAGGAGTAAGTGCTGATGCTTTAAATCTGAGATGGATGATCAAGGATGACAGAGAAGGAGCTAGAGAGGGCAAACTACTATTTGAGTCCTCTCTAAACAGTAGAAAACATAAATTTTGAACAAACTAAAAAGCTGAGCATGTCAAAGCATGTATTCAAACTTTACCACTTCATTTGTCCAAATAGAAGCAAAAGAGAGATGTAGAATACATAAACAAACTTACAATAACATGTAGAGAACACACCATCAACACTACAATCCACAAGAATCCACAAGGATGTCTGCAAAACCCTGGCCTTCTTCCTCTTGAAATTGCAAAGATAGATGTATAATATACAATGAAAACTTTCTCCCTCAAGAGTCCAACCTTCCAACCTCTCAAAATGACTAAGAAAACACATAATATAGGCAAGCTAACCTCTTCCCTTGCCTCTAGGGGTCGAGCTCATCCTTCTAGAAGCAGTTTGAACTAATTCCAAACTAAGCACTAGATAATAGGCAGCTCAACAACTTGCCTCTATTACTTAGCTAACTGATTCATGCATTAATTATTCACTTTTTACATCAAGGAAGCTTCTAGAAGAGTAAAGAGAGGAAAAATCTATCAAAGTGCCATGAAAATATTACATTTATCCATCATCTACAAGTAAAAATAATCAACCATAGTCAAAACAGTGTTTTTTGACCAAAAAAGTCAATTCTGGCAAAGTTAGCTCTCATGTCTGCGCACCCTGGCTCTCGTGTCCGCGCACCTTTGCAGCAACTTTTGAGTGGGTTCCACTGGTCCAAATCAAGTGCAAGATAGCTCATTGGAAAGCTTGACCTGTCTACTTTCCATCCCAAGTGGAATTTCTGAATTTGGAGTTGTTTTGCCCCCTCACAAACCATTTCTCCCAAGGTCACTTTCTGCAACTCAAAAAGTGGGCAGAAAGTCATTTGTTTGATGTATTTTGAGCTTTTGGAGGCTCAAATCTCAAAATTAAACTTCTCCCGAGTATTGGTAATTTTTCTCTTGGCATGCCCTTTCCAAAAATGCCAAGTTTGCAAAATTCCGAGCAGTCCTTCAAAATGTCCGCGCGCATGACGCGGACGCGACACGGGAAAAACCTGTAATTGGCACAAAAAATTCACAAATGACAAAATTTTCTCCAAATTTCTTGAAATTTGGGCTGGGAGTCCCTAATCAAGTACCATGCTCAGCCAAAGAGGCTTTGGCCAAAATTTGGAGTGGATCGGGCGTTTTCTTTCGTTTTTTTGTGTTTTGGCCAACCGTCCTTGGAGCACCTTCGTTCTCGCCAGTATTTTTGACATTTCTTTAAAACCATGACACCTGTGAAAAAAGTGAAAGAGGTTTTTCTTCTTTGGCATGTTGTGGACAAAACCCTCTCTCAGTTTTCCAAAATTCATCTCTGACTGCTCTGAAACATTATTTGAGTGAAACTTTCCCTGATGTGTGAAACAAGGAATTTGGTCGAAATGGAGCGAAATGAAGGGGATAGGGGGCTTCTAAATTCTTGGGGGAATTTTTGGGAGTGGGGAGGGATGTT
>APFE030689466.1:188906-218155 GCA_000404065.3 Pinus taeda | reverse complement strand
TGCTAAAAATAGTAAATTGTGCTACAATTACGGAAACTGAAAAACTGAAAGAGACAGTTGCGGGGGTCCAAATGGGATAGGTGGGTGGCCACCAACATCCACCTGGATCACCTCAAGAAGGAAAGGCCCCGAGTGCTTGGTCGCATGGGAAGCCGGGAAACCGTGGGGAAAGCGCTAAGGCGAAAGGCAAGTCCCGCACTCCAAAATCGGTGGTATATCGAAGGCTTCCTTGGGCAATAAGCGGATTTGGCTGAAAACGAGCAATTCCATTCAACACACGATGCGTGTTCGGCAGATGAGAGAGAAAACCACCTCTCATAGCGCGCTAACAATCGAGAAAGTCAATCGCGCCAAATGAGTGAACACTGTGGGATCCGGGGACTCCAAATCTGACGGCGGAGATTGCGCCTGATGGGAAAACCGGATTTGGCAGGGGAATTAAGCCGCAACATGTAAAATTTTGAAGTCCGATTTGACCACTGAGTTGGTGGATGAGTCATTCCACAGTGTAACTGAATTACCAACCGTCGAGGAAGAGTTGGTGAATTCGTGAGAGGACAAGTGGCCACTTCCCTATGGATGATGGCGATGACGAAGAGGCAGGGAACTCCAAACGAACAGCAACAGGCGAACCGAAGGGGCAGAAGAGGAATCGAACAATCAAGGATAGATTGGCTTTAAGCCATGAACAGACAGAGAACAAAACACGAAGAGAGAAGAGAGAAGACGAAGATAGAGAGAGCGAGAGCAAAGAAAAAGCAGTGAAGCAAGAAGCAGGAAACAAAGAGTCGAGCTGATCTAAAGCGGCATCGAGCAGACAGAAGGCTTGAGAGGTTTAAGCAAATCCCTGTGAGGATCTGTCGAGAATTGAGCACCACATTGGGCTCCTCCCATTAAAGACCAGAGAGGTCAAGACTTGGAAAGGGAAAGGAGTTTGTGCACTCTAGTGGCTTAGGGAATCCAAGAACCACCCTACCAAGCATTATCTATTTCAGGAGACTCAAATTGAGCTCCTCATTGTAAATCTCTGCTTTAAAGACGTAATAAAGGAAGGCCACCACTGAAAGCTGGACCAGAGATGTAGCCCTGGAGAATAGGGTGAACTCCTTATTAAATCTGTTGTGTTCTTGCATTTGCTTACTATGTTTCTCTTACTATTTTCTATTCTTCTAGTGTCTGTGTATTTTGCAATCTGATCGATATGTTGCCTAAAATAACATAGACACACACCAGCACATGAGTCTGTAATACCTTCATTCATTAATTAACTAACTGAGGTCACTCATGAGTGATTTTCAGATCATCTATGAGTGATGAAGAGGTGGTAAGTCAGAGAGGAGCTTTTGCTTGTCGCGATCAAAACCCCAGTTGGTTAACTTGTTAGCTGCTCGGTTTCCTTGCGGCCTGATGTGTTCCGTAATTATGTAGTCAAAGGAGGGTAAGCATACCTGAATCAGTTCAAAAATGTGTTCTAGATGCCAACTCTTTACCACTTTCTCTAAAGGGGAACCATTGATTAGTTTAGATATAAAAGAGATGGCTAGTTGTGAATCCCTTGAGACTTGGAGGTTTGGGATTCCCATTATTGATGCGATGTGGAGACCCTTTTCTAAATCAAGGAATTTTGCGACATTGTTGGTGGAGATGCCACAAGCCACAACAAAAACTTTGAGATTTTCCTCCTTCATGTCTTGAAGTAGATCCCCTAGATTGGCAGGGCCGACATTACCTTTAGATGCACCATCAAAATTTAGTTTGACAAAGACTTGAGGAGGATAGAGGAAGTTGTCTGTTGAGGGTGTGCTCCTTTCTTGCAGTCTATGTGGGGCTAGGGAGGAAGCTCCGGCTTATCCAACTTTAGTTGCAGAATCAGAATGCTCGCCTAGGCCGCATTGAGCGCATATCCCATGTCTTCCGCAATATAAATTTCCAGGATCAAGTGCTAAAGATCCTGCTCCAGTGGGACTATCATATGATTAGTTGGTCGAAGTTATGCTTGTTAATTTTGGCTTAATTTTGGTTGTATATGTCGGGTATGCTTACTAGTTGGTTTCCAGACTATCATCCTTATAAGGCTTGGTTAAATAGACTCAAACTATTTATGTTTTGGATGGCTTAGAATGTGATATGGTGGCCAACTGACCTGGTTTCCCACTGGGCAGGTTGGGGCCACCGAATGACTTATATATTTGTATCCTGCCTATTTATAGATGAATGAATAAAAGGTACTACTAAGCTTACAAAAAATATATTTATAAGTAGAGTCATTTATAACACTAATACTAAAGTCGTCATGATCTTTAGAGAGTCAACAATTGAACTCGAAGGTCAAAGTTAGAGTTGTATTTAAAAACATGAATTAAAGTCTAAAAATGTTGTGGTTGCTCTTACATGATAATTTTCACATGGTGTTAGTGTGAGAAGTGCACGTTGAAAATGAATAAATAGATTTTAATTAATAACAAAAAATGTTCTATAATAATATTTAAGAAGTACAAGTTCTTGAAATTAGAAACTACTTGCAATTAAATTATTAATGATTGTCTTTTCACAAATCTTCACTAGCCTAGCTCAAATAATGTTATGAGGCGAGGGCCATAATCACGGGATACGAAGCATGGGCGATACCACCAAAATCATAAATATTATACTAACAAAATCACATCAGCACTCAATAACATCTTTAAATTTACAACTAATAACATTTGAGATAAATACTAATAAAATATATATAGATAATGTTCACTTTGTTAAATTGAAATTTTTTAAACCCATTTGGCCAAATTAACATATGGTCAACGTAATACCTACCGGCATAATAATCAATTAAATTAATATATGGTAGGATTGACAGGTCTTGAATAATGTAGCAGGTCAATTAAAATTAATAGACGTTAGGGTATTGAAGAGTCTTGAATAATGTAGCAGGTGAATTAAATTAAGAGATGGCACAATTTTGAAGAATGATAACTCATGTCTAATCTTTACTTGGATCATGAGAGATGTCATATGATTGTTTACAATATAATGGTATATTTTATCATAGGTTTACGAATTTTTGTATGGTGGTTGGATTTTGTTTAAGTTTGAAAATGTTATTAGTCCCTGCCCTCCGGACCTGGCAGGGACTATAGTAATCAGTTTTGGTCGGTGGGCATTAGTTTGGCCCGCCAACCAACAAAATTCTTTTGCCTATTTTGCCTTAAACCAAAGTTCCGCGTTATATTATTGCATATTTTATGTTTCCCAGTGCTTTTTAACCAATGACAGCCATGTTCATCTTATTTGGCCTCATATCGAGGCGACGATCTAGGCAAACTTAGGATAAATCATGATTTAAGATATGGATTGAATCAATTTTATGAACATGTAAACTAATGCTAGGATTGCATTAGCATTAATTCGCTAACATTAAATGTTAGCCTGATATATCAGCGAACTTTCTAAGTTTCCAAGTCTGCATGCATGTTGAAGTGCCCATCCTTGAAGTTGGCAGCTGGATATGTGTTGTCGAGCATAGGGGCGGTGATGGCATCTTCATAAGAGCCGACCTGCAAGTTGATCCCTCACGGCAGCTCCTCAGTCTAGGCCGGCAGCTCCTCAGCTCCTCAGTCTCGGCCGGCAGCTCCTCAGCTCCTCAGTCTGAGACAGACACATCCAAAGGTAAAAAGCTATGTTCTGTATCTGTATCCTTTTCAGCAAGCTGTCTATCTTTTTCAGCTATCTCAGCAGCTCAATGCATACATATTTCAATCATGCTGTGTGTTCTTTAAGCTCTATCAAAATGATTACCTGAGGTTTTGATGCAGGTGCAAGAAATTCTTACCAGGCAGGGAATTCCAGGCATCGTATAATGGTGCAAAACTGGTCACGTTCTTCCACGCATATAAAGCAATATCTTGCAATCGGCGGTCTCTGTAAAGTGCCAATTTGCAGAGGTAAGAGAATTGGTAAGAGAAGACTGATGCTAATATGTACAAAATTTTAATTAGCTAATATGTACGAAGTTTTACAGGCAGCTTTCCTAAGCGGAAGGAGATTTTTTTTCCAAAAGAGCTAAGAGAATTGGTAGGAGAAGATTGGTGCTAATATGTACAAAATTTTACAGACAGCTTTCCGAAACGGAAGGGGAGGGGCCAGCTAAAGTAGTTGAAAAATGGTTTTGCTCATTGTTTTGCTTTAATCACAATGTATTTCTGGACAGGGAAGAAGGATAGGCAACTAATGAATCGCGTATTCCATTGATTTTCCTCACTCACACACAAAAATGAAACAAGGATACAATTTTGCTTAGAATCGATAACAAAAAAACACTCTCAATGCTTGTAACTTACAGCAAATGATGCTGCAAGAGTTTCACGGCTGAAATGATGCTGCAAGAGTTTCACGGCTGAAACCAGAGAACAGAGTCTCTGGGTTTTGCCCACCTGCAACAAAAAAACGCCTGCGACACCAAAAACATAAAAACAATTACCCCCAATTCATCACATCAAGCTAACCAGAGAAAATGGTTGGTGAAAGCAGCAGTACATGTTGATTTTTCCCAAAATGTATTTAAACGCAACGAGAAATACTACCTACAGTGGATTTTTCTCTACTTAATTAGGTGACCTCACATTCGATCTGATCTCACAACCCTAGCAAAAAAAAACATTGAGCAGAGGAAACCTGTAACGGAAGTTTAATACCTGATTTTGCTAATATCAAAACATCCAAAAAGTTGTTCGTATGAATATGCCACAAATCCACCGCGCAAACGGGCATATTAAACATGTAAATCAGGCTGCAGGTCGGCATGTGAAAACCATAAGATACTAGGAGCCCGTTGTTTAGCGTCGAACAATCTTACAAACAGTATAAACAACCAAAATGCTACCCGGCCCTCTTGGCAGAAACCTAACCTGATCACCTGCCTGTAAATTCCTTAATTCATCACTACAATTATCATCACCCAAAAATTCCAAGTCTTAAAACATCTAGAATTCTAGCATGTTAAAGTCATTTAAAACCCATCTCCAATAACTTAGCAGACGCTCCACTGTGAGAAGGAAATCATCGTGAATTAAGTACTAAATGTGGATCACAGGTGTTTGAATATACAGAATAGTTCTTTATAATCGAACTTAAAACAGAAAAGGAAAATCTTAAATCGCAGAAACGCTAAGACTTGCGTTCACCTCAGAATCATCGCAGCTAAGCGCCAAACCTGTCAAAGGCAGCCCTGCATAGAGCAAAAGGGCAAAGCATTTGCTCGGAATACTGGTATGAGTTGAAGAAAAGCTCCCTGGATTCGGAGGCTGTGCTGGCCGTGAACGAAGTTCCGGTTTCAAAACTGAGAACAGAAGCCTTTGACTGCATCATAACCTCGCTCTCAGATCTGCACACAATGTTGACAAACAAGCATGTGGCTTGCATGCACGAGGAATTGTGTAATTTACCATGGTTTATTAGAGAGCAGGCCGGCAACCGACCACCGGCTGTCCCACCGGCACGCCATTCTGTCATTCGGGTATTGCGACAACTGGATTTCCTTTGTTCATGGAACGCTCGGAGTCTGCGCCTCTGTTGGCGTTAAACACGTTGAGTAACGTGAGCTTTTCCCATTGGTCGCTAAGCTCGAAGAACGTGGGCTTTGGGTTACTGTTTAACAGTAAATTTACTTTAATTTAATATGTTTTTAATTTTTGCTTAATATTAAACCATTGAATGCCATATCCATTTGTGAAAATCAGATTTTGTTATGAAATTGAAAATAGACTCCCACATTAAATGAACCCCAATTTAATGTGAAATTATAGATTGACTACCAATAGAAATTTGAACAATTAGCTTTTTTATATATGACACGTCATTATGACCGCTATCCCAACCAAACTACCTCCTAAAAACTAACTCATACATATTTCAATAATAACCTGTCATTCTCTCCTAGCATTACACACACACAATAAATTATCCAGCATCGCGTTCTGGACAGTATCGAAGAAGACGGTTGTAGTTGAAACGTCACTCTCAAATTGTTGTTTACTCTAGCGCTCCCACATGATGTGTTTTAGCATCAATGAGTCCACATCAGCACAATACGCAAAGAGCTTATCCTCTCAATGAATTTTCACAGAGTCCACATCAACACAATACGCAAAGAGCTTATCCTCTCAATGAATTGTCACACGCACGGAACAGAACTTGAAATTTTTTTAACGAAGGTCTTGAACCTATGACAATTGGGCCACCAGCAGGGAGAGCATGACGAGCGACTGTCTTGCAGTGGACATCGTCCCATGGACAACCATGAAATGCACAATCTGCATAAACTATTGGCAATGCTGTTTTTCTCTGTGTTACAATCTGCATAAATTTTTGCCAATGCTGTCATTGTCTGTGTTCGTGTAATCATGATAAGAGCAGCCACATCAATAAAGCAAATCCACTTCCTGAAATTTATAATATTCTGGCTGACAGTGCGCCGTCCATTGGTCTTTGAATGATCATATTTGTTGCAAAACAGCTATAAATTCAGACACTCCAATCCTCCCAGTCCATACTCATGCGTGTAGCGTGTAGTCATTCATAGCAAGCAATGGCGTTCACTATTGCAAACTTGCTTTCTCTGGTCGTCATTCTGAGTGTTGTTTTGGGAGCAAACGCAGCAGGTGAATGTGCAGTGGAGTCTGAGGCGACTAAGCTGGCGCCGTGCATGGAGGCCGCTCACAAAGCAAACGCTCTCCAAAACAGCCAAAGCTGCAGGAATCGATCACACCGTTATGCCTGAGCTGGTGAAATTGTTTGACTATTGGGCTCGGGCAGGGACTAGCTGCCCCGCAGCCCATCTTGTTTATTATTATAATGTAGAGTGGTTATATTTTAATACAATTGATTTATAAAATAGTGTGTATATTTATGTTACGGTTTGTTCGGGAAAATTTAATAATAATATATTGAAATTTAAAATCGATGGTTATTTTTTTTATATGTTTTGGATTTATTAAATTATTGTTTTTTACTTATATATGCAGTATATAAAATGTGGAAAATAGAGAACAGATAAAACAATTACTCACAAACTACTATAATATAAAGATATGACTTGGAAAACTTTTTTGGGAGAAAATCCAACTGGAATATGAGGTTGTACTCTTTCTTTCTCTAAATGGAATTGGTGAAAATATAGAGTGAGACATGTGGCCTGTGAATTCTACAGAACACAAGCCCTCTATTTTGTTCTTTGTCTATCCACTCTCAACTACTCTTCTCTAATATGGAACAAAATGCAGTATAATAGAATCAAACCCCTTTTCCTCCTAATTGCCTAGTTATAACACAGTGCAATATCCAATTAAGGGTTAAATCTGACACATTCAACCGTCATTATGAGTTACAACTTGACCCTTCTGGAGCGTTATTCCTATTTCCCACTTGGCTAGCCCCTTTTCCATAAGTAACATGATATGATGTGACATCCTCTTGAATTATGGTGGTTAATCATGATAGGTCAACTTTAGTGAGGCAAATATTTTATATCCCAACATTGATTGATGTAAAAAATCTCTAGGGGTTGAAACACTTACGTGGAAAATTTTTAGCCCAAAAAAATGTTGTTTGGGACCTCAAACTAACCCTAGAAGGTTTTTGACCCAATTCTCCAAATTGGGTCCTGCCCCTACAATTGATCGCGTAAGATTATTTCTCTGATTTTTCCACTCTAAAAGCATTTAGATGGATAACAAACAATTTAATGATTCAACCTAGATCATACAACCTTTCCTAGAAGTTCTTCTCTCAACCCAATCTTCTAAAGGTCATGCTACTCCTATCTTGTACTTTTGAACCTCTTCCATAAAATTGTATCCTCTTGTTGATGTCGTTTTCTATTAGGGAAATAGTAAACATCGTAGGTCATGTTTTCAGTTTCTCTTTGCATTTTTATAAAGGTGGTACTCCTCTTTCCACACACTTAAATATTCAAATAGCTCAATATCAAAATGTACACCTTCAACACATGCAACTATGAGTGGACTAAGTATTTTCAAAATAAAAATAAATAATGTGAACATAAAATAAATGTATTTTGAATATTCATCCATTCACATATCACGAGGGGACACATTTTAAGTGAATTCAATAGAGAAAATAAAGAGAATATGGTTCATATATTGAGGGAGCTATACAATGATTGGATGCATATAAATCATAAGAAAATAGGAAAACATTCATGAAATTCCTACTGCTTATTAAAATTATCATAACCACAAATTAGATGCTCTCCTGAAAAAATAAAAAATAAGTTTACAAGCTTTTAAGTTTTGAATAAAGTTAAGTGCCCAAAGCACTTCACAAAATCCTATTACATAATGCAAATTTAAAGGTGCTCATCGCTAAGGGACAACAATTGGGCTTCCGTGGACCAATTAATTTAAGGGTATCTTGGAGAGAAAAAGAAACAACAATCATGGATCAATTTTACAAACATATAGGAGAGTTCACAAATATGGATGATCAAAGGTTGGGAAGAAAGTGGGAAATTTCTTCAAAACTAAATAAGTTTTGATGTTGTAAATAGGTTCGGTCTTCGTAATCGTGTCTTTAAAGAAGTCAAAATTAATTTAATTTATCATGTCCCATTTGGAAATTTAAAAGAAATAATAATCAATTTTAAAATAAATTTTTAGTGTCTCCAAGTTGACCACATCAACCCTCCTTAAGACAAGTCGGCCTGCCTAAGGTTTCTGTCCCTTCACATGAGCAAACGACTATATATTGGAATGATTTCTTCACCCTTTGGAAACCAATTTGGGTTCTTTTGTGGACAATAAATTTAGACATCTAAGGCAGATTGTATGCAACATCAAAGGCAAATTTTTGAGACAGATTGTGTACAACATCTGAAGAATTTATGAGGCAAGTCAAAGTTCAGGTTTGAAACTCTTATTAGAAGTTCTGGGGCTTTTTCTGTGGATAATAGAGCTCTAAAGGAAAGGCATTATGACTTCTCGAGAGGGTTGACTTGGTAGTTGGTATCTAGTCTACTGGTCAGTCCATTTATGACTTGGATTTCTCCTGTTAACTAAAGATTCTATTGGAAAGGATTGTTAGTTTTTCCCCTTGTGGTTTTCCACTAGCCTCTCATCTAATTTCTAATCTTCTTTTCTTTTATGCATTATATTTGTATAATTTCTTGATGACATAATGAATGAATTAAAATTCACTATGAAAACATAAATATATTATCATGAGTAATTATAATGTGAAGAAATTCTCTCTTGCAACCGAATTTCAACATGGTATTAGAGCTAGTCTTTGAAATCCAGTTTGAGATGAAGAAAGAATTACCTATGCTACATCTACAAAGTGATATGAGTTCTCTTTGTTATGTTGGGTTGAGTTCCCTAATGATTGATCTCCTCCTTGTGTGGCATCCAAAGTCTATAACATGATCTAGAACCCTTAATGATCTGAAACCGTTAATGATGAGCCTAGTCCGAAGTTCTAACCAATCTGAAATATTAGACTATAGAACAACATTGGGATTGGTGGTTTACATAAATCTAAATTCTATGACAAAAAATCTATGTGTTTCAGGGCCAAAATTCTTGAAGACATATCTACATTCTCTATGATTTATGTTTCTTTATTGAGGGACGAGGTTTCCGTGACTAATACTCTGTGATAGAAGTCTAAGACATAGAGAGATCCAAACCTGTAATAAAAAAAGTTTCTCTACAATCTTGTTATTATCACCATTTTGAAGAATAGTCCTGAATCATTTCTATGGTCCAAATCTAGAGATAATAATTAAGTCTTCTCTATGATTATAATCCAACTCGCAATGATCCTATGGAAATAGATCTAAATTTATATAGGGTGGAGCTTTTTTATGATTTCATCTCTGTAGAATAATGTCTAGTATAACTAAATCTAAAATCTATCTGAGGGATCCAAATACTCTAAGCATAAATTCTGAGGTGTCTAAGGAAGAAATCAAAGGAAAAAATTAGCCTTCTTTATCTCACTCAAGTTCTACTCCAGTCCAAACAATATTCTAAGCTTTGTGATCACTGAAGAATAAGATTTGAAGTATGCTACTCCTATAAAAGTGGTTTGAAAATTTATATTTGTCCAAGTTTGGAATCCATTCAATATTTTGTCATCAAGCGAAGTTCTAGAGGAATATATTGAGTTCTATTTGTGTGATCATAGGTTTATAATTGGTTCAAGTTTCAAGTTGTTATAGGCCTACAACTAGGAAAAAGTATGAAGCTTCCATATGTCTATAATCTTGATTGAATTTTGAAGTTTGAGCCTCAGAATTTCTTCCTTACAAGTCTCTAAAATAATTCTTTGGGTATAATACCAAGCCTACTAAGTGATGGTACTACAGATATCACCAATCATTTAACAAGGGCTAATTATTTTTCTAATCTCGAAGTAAATA
The DNA here is from genome assembly GCA_000404065.3 of Pinus taeda. Lineage (NCBI taxonomy): Eukaryota > Viridiplantae > Streptophyta > Pinopsida > Pinales > Pinaceae > Pinus > Pinus taeda. The sequence continues at coordinate 207,723 of APFE030689466.1, read as the reverse complement.
GGTGTGTCTCCAACAAGGAAGTAAATCTATTAATTCAATGAAAGGAATAAGCATTATTAAGATCTATCATGACAATGACTACTTGGCTTGATGACATAAAGAATTTAGGGTTTTGGAATTTGGACATAAAAAATAATTTGCATATTGTAAGTCTACGGTTTAGATAAACCCTAGAAAGTTGAGAAAAAGTTCAAAGGAAAAAGTCTTAATCATTCAAGTACGTTGGCCTATAAACCCTAACGAGGGTTTGAACAAGAAATTTATAGGGTTTGTACCCTAGGATTGATTACTTCGGTTGAAAGAAGGAGAAACCCTAATCTATGCATGATGAGCTAAATGAAGTTGTATTACAATTTGGATGGCAGAGGGAGTTGACTAAGTTGCATTTGTATGCAAGAAGTCCATATAGATTAAGAGGGAGCAGACTTTTCTCAAAATATAAGTATTCTATAAACCCTCCTCATTGATTACTATTATTTTTGTTGTCTTTACCTTTGAATAATATCTTGTTTATATATATTTTACATAATTGCATTTATTCTTTCATGGCCTCCTAGTGAGGATTGCAAGTCAATGGTAAAGGTTTCCTAGGCTTAGAAAATGGTTGGAAGAACAAAGCTAATTATGAGTACTTTCCAGAATTTCTACTTGAATAATATTATACCACGTGAACCTCAAGTTCATAGGGAGCGAGTAATTTGAAGTATGCCTCGATTGTGCCAAAGAGAAGTCAAGATCTAGCATGCAGCAGATGGCAACATGATAGAAATATTTAATAAAGTTCTCCAAAAAAAGGGAGAGGATCATGTCAAGACATTTTCCTCAATTGCCTCAGATTTTTGAAGAGCATGAAGAAGCCTCATGATCAAAGTTGATTATATGTAACTTGTCTCTAATATAGGGAGAAACTATGAATAAAAATATTATCTTCAAAAGGGAGCAATAAAGCTCGAATATATTTCCATTGATGAACATATAGTCGATGTGCTAATGAATCCTCTTTTTGAAAAGAAGTTTGATATGCCTCTTTGATTAAGAGGGATTGATGACTATATCATGGGTATGGTTTCTCCATGTGTCTTGTACTTTGACCTAAATTAGGGAGATTATCCCTATTTCAAGTACATTGACCAGAATTAGGGAGAATGGTTTAAATATTGCATTTCATCATGGACTGACATTCTTCCTCTGTCATGTAATTTGGCCTGATTAGGGAGGTTATCCCTATGTCAAGTACATAGGCTTGATTAGGAAGAATGGTATAGTGGACTGATATTGTTTCAATGTCATTGTATAGTGACCTGATTAGGGTTGTATTCCTTGTGTCACTTTAACCTAAATAGGAAGAACGGTCATGTGGACAAACATTTTCCTGTTTCATTTTATAGTGACCTAATTAGGGTTGCACTCCCTGAGTCACTTTGCCCTGTATAAGAAAATGGTCTGGAAAAGGACAGTCATTCTCTTTGTGTCATTATATAGTGATTTGATTAGGGAGGTTATCCTTGTGTCACTTTGACCTGATTAGAGAGAATGGTCCTAGATGATCCGAATTGAAAATGGAATATACCCATGGTATTCATCCACCCATGGGATTTACCTATGGTATTGTAATTGGCATCCACCAATGGTATTCATTCACCCATGGTATTTTCCCATGGTATTGTATGTAAAATCAACCCATGGTATTCATTCACCCATGGTATTTACCCACCCATGGAATTTACATGTGGTATTATAACCAAAAAAGGCTATAAGTAACAAGTCACATTTTGTAAAAGGACAGATTGTCCACCACAATGTAGCCTTTACAGCTATTATCTATTTTAATAATAAATAAATTCCTTGTGGTTTTGTTATTTTATGTTCTCCTTTTTTCTTCTGACATTTCTAATTTTCATATCTTGGGAGCCTTCCCCCAAGATCTGGGTCACTAGAGGTTGTAGCCTCCTAGCATCATGCTCTGATCTCTTTCCAGAGTGAGCTTGTTTTTCCACATGTCAGGGGTATTGATTGGGTTATGACAGTGCGGTTAATGATGTTGATCATTTGATGATGATGCTTATCCTAATCTTGATGGTCCCTTCTTATAGACGTATTCAACTTGAAAACATCCTAATAGTCATTATGAAAACCTCCCTAGTTAAGACGGAGTGTTGAATTTGTAACTAGGTTCGATATTCGAAATTATGTCTTTAAACAAGTGTTGACGGTGCTAGATTCCACCAAAATTGTAAGGGGATCTCCCCGATGTGAATTCCCAATTAGACCTCACACTGTTTGGTGTAGGAGTCCCATCCAGTCATATGGTTCGGCCACCATTGGAAAAGTTTCAAAGATAGGCCTTGGTTATGATTACGCACAAGAGAATACAAAACCTCTTTGGGGAAGAAAGTATGTGAACTTGCTGATACACCCAATGTAAGGTGCATGATGGAACATCCACGACTAGTGAAAGGAAAATGAGCCTTCAATTAGAAAAGTAGTAGCACTATCCTAAAGAGGGACCTGGGAAGGAAGAGAAAGGCTTCTTGAATACCTGCAGATTAGTCCATATAATAAACAACAACCATTAAAGCATAAAAAAAATCACTCAATAAACACCATAGCTAATCAACGAATTAGTTCATTCACTTAGTATGTAATTAAAGTAACATGTATCATAAACATAACAAGAATAGTCCTACTATATCTACGATACATGTATGAATAAGTGTCATCTCATAGAGCTTCTGATTAAGAGTGAAAGATCCCAAATACATTGTTCGATGAATGAAACAATATATCCAGTAGTGGAACATGAATCCAAAACTTGCTTCTCCAAAGAATGATCTACCTCCTATGCACTACAAGAGAAGCCAAGGCAAGACTCCAAGAATCCAAGCCCTTTCTTTGAGTTATGGGGAGCTATTTATAACAAATAACAATGACCTTTGAGCTTCCTGGTCACTCTTTTACTTCTTTGATTATTCATATTCTATTCATGACTCATTACATTCCATATGTGACTATTCACATTCCAAATGTGTCCCTTAGACTTCATTACATATCATTTATTACATAAGACAAATTAGATATGAGATGGTGGCCTAATAAAACGAAATTGAAAATGGTACAAATGCTCATCAAATTGATAACTCATTATCTTCCTCATGGATATCATTTGTAATATAAGTGTGTCATGCCCTAAACTCCATTGAGATGGAATTAACCTAAACTGGCGAGTCCCCTATATACCGCATCTTCACCTCTAGCGCCTCCGTTAGTATGATCTTGGAGCTTGATTGTACATTATCCCATAGTCATGAAAGTTTCATGTGAGCTTTGACTGGTGCGATCACGTACTATAGACTAATGTCCTTGGTGACCTCCAAGCCTTCTTGTTCTATTTCTTGCTTGATCTGTTCAATGTATTGTCTCATCTCTCTACCTTTGATTGCTTCAAGTGTTCTTATTGCAAGCATCTTGTGTTTATATGTTAGAGACTCAAAACCATTATGTAGTCGATTATAGGCAGCAATAGTACTAATCGACTATTCTCCAAGACACATGTAATTTTTATGGTGGTGTCTCAACTGAACTTTTTCCATATCTGTGACAATTCTATCTTTATTTTAAAAATGTTGTAGAGCATCTAGATACTTGGTAGCCCACTCTTGAAGATGGTCAACCACTTTGTTTTCCCACTTCCTATGCTTTCTTCTGAATGCCAATGAGAGAAGCCACCACCTGTTGTATAAGTATCATATCATCATATAGTCATGTCATGGTGTCCTCCATTGGCCCCAATTCCACCAACATGGCTGACTTCCATTTTTTGGTATTGAAACTTTGTGATGATAACCATTTATTCTCCGCTGCAAGATGTTCCACCTGCTGCTTCACTTCAACAAGTTTTTTCCTCAATCTAGCATTCTGCCTCAGTAGATATTCATAGTTGTCCTGTGTTGTTGTGGAAAAAGAAACATTTGTTGCCATGATCACCCTAGGATTCCTTATGGTGTTGGTAGTTATAACCTTCTCTGTAGCAACTAAGACTAGATTGTGAGTATCATTCGGGAAGTATCTATGCCTTTGCTGCACGATCCTCTTCTTAAGATGATCAAATGAGACATTGCATACATCCATGACTCTATCTGTCGGTGGAGGTGTGATCCCCATCTCTCAAAATGGAAGATGAACCTATGAGAGGAGGGTTCCTCTGTAAAACTTGGTTCCAGTCTTTGTGTTGCTTCTTCCCCCTAGGACTACCTTTGTTTTTCCTCTTCTATCCTTCTCCTTTCCTCTTCTTTTGCTTGTTGCTTCTCTAATAACTCATCATGCTTCCTCTTATTCTCTTCGTTTGCTTCTCTCCTCTCATGTTCTATTTGAATAACTCTTATGTTCAAAGGATCAAATTTCCACTTCATGTTGCTCTCGCCTCTCGAATCATATATGATCCTCTTCTTAGGAGCTACTTTCCTTGCTTGAGGGGTTATTTTTTCTTCCTCCTAGACCTGCGTATCTTGAGATGGTGTATCTTGGGGTGAACTAGTCTCTGTTGTTGGATGTGTATTTCTGATTGTATTATACCAATTTCTCACTTTCTAATATTTTGTTGTAAACATTGAGGAGTACCCCATATTGAAACCAATCATTTCACAATGTTGCTTACACACTCTCCTGGGATAATTGCCATCAAAGTCTTTGGTGGCAAAGTGCAAGTGATCCAACTCTTGTATTGATGTTGATGTCTCCCTATGGCCTTTTAACCCATATAATTCGATCATCAATTGGAAGGTGGGACAAGGGGCTTTCTTCCTCCTATGAATAACTCATAATAATACATTTTCCAACTGAGCTTCTATTTCCTACATGCCCATGTTATTGGTCACATATCGCGACATGAGATGAAGGGATCTATAATAACCAGAAAAATTGATGTGTTAGAAGAGTAGGAATGACCTATTATAGAGTTTTTTGTACCCAACGTTTCGGACTACCAAGTGAGTCCATCATCAAGGGATGCGTCAATAGATATTCTCCAAATCTTAATGATGTATCAAGAGCTATATTTAGGGTATATATATATATATATGTGTGTTTGTGTGTGTGTGTGTGGGTGTGTGTGTGTGTTATTAAGAAAAAAATAAGAAGTAGGTCGGCTGTTATCCTACTAGATTTATTATTTATTATTATTATTATTATTTAATATTAATTAAAATTTGTTTGATTAATTAAAATTAATTAACTTGTTTGATAAATAAAATTAATAAAATTATTTTTTTATCAATATGATTATCAATTATTAAATTATTAATTATTAAGTGATTATAAAGGATATTCTTACTTAATTTTTATTTGTTGAATTAATTATTAGTGTTTATTTTTTGTAAAACTTTTTTTTTTAATTAATTAGATTAGTTAATTTTTAATATGTTTAAACTATTTGTTTGATTAGTTAATTAAAAGATAGATTAATTTAATTATTTATTATTTGTTAACAGGTCTATTAATTATTATATGTATTATTTCTTTGTTTTAATTATTTACTTATTTGGATGATTTGTTTTATTTGATTAATTAATTAATTTAATTAATTAACTTTCTAATTAATCCTTGTAGATTTTGTGAGTTATTTTGCTATAATCTTATCTATGATTTCTAGAGTTAATATTTAATAGTCTAGATTTGAGTAATTACAGCTATAAAGTTATTCTTTCAACTATTATGGATCACAGAAGCCTCAATTCAACTATATATGCATTTTATTAGTTATTTTGTAATGTTATCAAATGATTATATGTGAAGAAATCAAATACTAATTTATGATTATGTTTGTTAAGTGTTCTCTTTTTTTTTAATTGTTCTATTTAATTTATTTTATTTATTTTATTTTTATTTTTTTTAAGGAGGAGGGAATAGGTATTTAAGGGATAAGATTAATCACTGATTTTTTTAATATTTCAAGTAAAGGTTTCCAGGTGTTTGCTTAGTTTTACTCCATATCCCGGTTAGGTTTCTTCCTTTTTTCTATTTCAATTTCTTTTAATTCTCCTTTAAGATAGTGGTCTTCTTTTCTAACTGTTTGACTTTCTTCCATGCAATGTAATTGAGAGAAGATTGAACATGTTCTTTTTAAGGCTGATTTAGAGGTCCTATCTCTTCTTAAGTCTAGTTTGTTCTTTAATTCTAATATTAAGAGACCTACCTGTTTCACCTATGTATTCCTTACCGCATGAGCAAGGAATCACATAAACACGCCTTTAGGGTTTATGGGATCCTTGACTGAGTTGAATAATTGTTTGATGGTGTTGGTAGGGGTGAATACTACATTAATGTTATGTTTATTAAGAATTTTAGTGATTTTATCCGTGGTGCCTTTTATGTATGGAAGGGAGACCTTAGGAGTTGATAAATTTTGATTTTTAATATCATTGTTATCCTTGTTTAGGGATAGGTGCATGGCTTTCTTGATGGTATTTATATTGTAGCCATTTAGTTCAAACACCTTGTGAAGATGGTTGAGTTCATCGTTTAAATGGTTAGGATCAGATATTCTAGCCGCCCTAGTGGTTAAGGTCCTAATGATGCCAATCTTATGTTTAGGGTGGTGATGGGAATTGGCATGAAGATATCTTTCTGTATGGGTTTTCTTTCTATAGACTTGGAAACCAAGAGACCCATTTCTTTTCGTTAGAAGGATATCAAGAAAGGGAAGCTAGTTGTTATTTTCAATTTCAATCGTGAATTTTATATGGTTTGAGAGGCTATTTAAGTGATTGAGGAATAGGTCAAGTTTTTCTTTTCCATAACTCCACTTGGCAAATATGTCATCCACAAACCTTTTCCATTCTTCAGGGATGTATGGAAATGATCTAAGAGCCTTCTGTTCGAAGTGCTCCATGAAGATGTTAGCAATTATGGGGGATAGAGGAGAGCCCATAGCCACACCATGAGTTTGTTCATAAATTTTACCTTTGAAACTGAAGTAAGAGGATCTCACGCACAGTTCTAGAAGATCCATAGTTTCTTTATCAGTGATGTTCCTCATGATCTCAATAGCTTCATCAATAGGAAACATGGTATAAAGTGATACAATGTCAAAGCTAACCATAAGATCTTCGTCTTTCATTTCTATGTTATTAATCCATTGAACAAAAGAATATGAGTCTTTAATATAAGAAGGGGTATTACCAGACAGGGGTCTAAGTTTCTTGGCTAGGTGTTTTGCGAGAAGGTAAGTAGGAGAACCTATGGTATTAACTATAGGTCTGAGAGGTATGTTAGGTTTATGAACTTTAGGAGCCCCATAAATTCTATGAATAATGGAAATATTAGGGATGGTTTTCTTTTTAGTGACATCACCCAGAGATGATTCTTTGATTTTCTTAATTACTTCACGCATGATTTTCTCACTTGGGTCTATATTAATTATTTTATAACATCCACTATTATTTAAATATTCTTCCATTTTATTGTCATAATCGATTCTGTTCATAATTACAGTAGCGTTGCCCTTATCAGCTTTTAGTATGACTATATTTTTATTTTCTCTGAGGTTGTTTAGAGCTCTTTTTTCTTCTATAGAAATGTTAGATACAGGAGGTTTAGAGGTTCTCAGGATTTTTGCAACATCTTGTCTGATTTCTTCACTTTTTTTCTATATCTAGGTTTTTAATAGCTACTTCAATATTACTGATGACTCTTCCACAGGTATTTTATTAGGAGTTATGGCAAAATGTAGACCTTTTTTCAAGATGGATTCAGTTGCATAATCTAGACTGATGTTAGATAAGTTAATAACCTGGGCTTTATATGATATCCTACTTTGATTGGGATGTGTGGTTTGAGATTTTAAGCTGGAAGATTGGTTGTTTGTGTTATCTACGATTTTGTTCATATCTGCACTGTTTTCATCCCTTATTTTATACCCTTGCCTTTTCCTAACTTTTATTGCTACATTGCCATTGTTAGTTGTCACATCAGGCTGGTTGACAGGAGATGAAGATCTATTCAACGTATTGTTGTGCCTAGAGAGACCGATTATGTCCACGCTGCTAATATTCTGTGCCTTCACCAGGCTGTTTACTCCCATTTTATCATCACCCATATTGTTGATTGCGTTAATACTGCTCCATTCCTAATTTATAACTACGTTGTTAGCTGTTAACTCGAAACTGGATTGTGTTTCAAGATACAGGACAATTTATAAGCCGGATTGTGATATGGAACAAAGACTGTTTATATTTTGAACCATGTTTTCTCCTAACGCATGCACATTTTTTATCCACCCACTATTCTGGTTATTATCTATACCTGCACTGATTATTTTACTCTTTTCATTGTTTTGATTGTTTTTAACTACGCTATTTATTATACATCCACTGTTCATATTTTTAATTGCGTTGTTTATTTCAGTTATGAGAAAAGGAACGTTATCATGGGGTTTTGGTTGGCTGTCATTTAGAGGTTTCTACTACGTATGGTGAGCTTGAACATCAATATTACGGTTCTGAGAGATCCTTGAACTGGAATATGTGTTGTATCTGTGAACGCACAGGTTATGCTCTTGACAAGCATTGCGCAAATTTTTCAACTTCTTTAATTTCTGGCTGTTATCCTTAATTAGCCATTTATCAGATTTTATAAATGTAATCGCATCCAATGATTGCCAGAGATGCTGTCTGAGGTATGAGGAAAGGTATAGATGACAGGAAAAAAGTTTCTGAGAAGTTTTAACTAATTTTGTCCTAACCCATTTAATTTCATTTCTAACTAGGTTTTCACTTAATTTTTTGAAGCTGGATAGATTTCTGCTTAACCGGAGAGGATGTTTGCATATAGAAAATTTAGGAATGAGATTGTAGCCTCCTAGCATCATGCTCTGATCTCTTTCTAGAGTGAGCTTGTTTTTCCACATGTCAGGGGTATTGATTGGGTTATGACAGCGTGGTTAATGATGTTGATCATTTGATGATGATGCTTATCCTAATCTTGATGATCCCTTCTTATAGATGTATTCAACTTGAAAACATCCTAATAGTCATTATGAATACCTCCCTAGTTAAGACGGAGTGTTGAATTTGTAACTAGGTTCGATATTCGAAATTATGTCTTTAAACAAGTGTTGACGGTGCTAGATTCCGCCAAAATTGTAAGGGGATCTCCCCGATGTGAATTCCCAATTAGACCTCACACCGTTTGGTATAGGAGTCCCATCCAGTCATATGGTTCGGCCACCATTGGAAAAGTTTCAAAGATAGGCCTTAGTTATGATTACGGACCAGTCATGTAAGGAGGATTGATCTTGATTATCACATGGAAGACAACAACAAAGAAGTGCTTGGCCAGTCTATGATATGTGCCTCTGAAGCTTGATTCTAACAACACTCTACAATGGAATTAAACTAGGAACTTGTTCTCAAGGGTCCAGTTCGGGTACATTCATGGGAATGCATATTGTGCATAGATTCCATTTAAAACAAATGTAGACATGTAGAATTTTGGTGCCCGATTCGCCTTCAAAGATGATTTTTCCTACCCCACATGACGTTGCAACTCAGATTACAATATATTTTCCCAAATGAAGAATTTTCCATGGGTTACCACCATATTGAGCATATATATCTAGTTCTCCTCGAACATCTCAATGTTTTTGCGCCCATGCAACCGAAAACACATGACTATGACATACTAATATGCATCTCTTAGAATCTTAGTTTGATAGCCTACGAATGGGTGATGGTGAAACTTAGCAGGCTCTCGACACTGTGATTTGAAAATGTTGCTTGTGTTGAGGTTGGCCCATCTAATATAGAAGCCATCATTGCATATTTTATGGGCCTAATCATCTTGTAGTATGTCTGCATGTCTTCTCCATAATAAATGGTGAGTTGACGCCACTCTCACTACGAAGCACAAGATGAGAGTCATCCATATGTCTAATGATCCACTCAATCACTTCTGCACAGGGGATGATCTGGAATCTTCATATGATCATATGCATCCTGGACATCTTAATGTTTTTGTTTACTTCCAAGTCTTCCAATTTCTCAACAAAACTTTTATGCATGAGTGTGTTGTATAGACCGCTCCATGTGACCTTAGTAGACTTATCAATGAAGCATTGTGTGTCTTCATAAATGGGAATGGTTGTCTTGCTCACTTCAATAGGTTCCTCAATGCTTGCTTCTGAGACTTCTTTGGAGGCCACTTCACGCGGAGGCATGGCTCCAACAGATGATGAAAGGGTGACAATACTTGTAGTTCGAACACCTGTTTGTGGCAACACACTCATAATGATAATATTAGCTTAATATAACTAACTATGCAACAATATATCATAAATAATGTACAAAGAGCCATCTAATGTAACTGAATATGTAAATCTATTAACAACAACACAAAATCACTTGCATGCATAAGAAAATAGGCATTCAAACCAGGAGGGCACATTTTCAAAGCACGAAGGAAGGTTAAGGGTCATTCAGGGATTTGTAGTGCGCTCATGCACTCAAGCAAGTGAAGGAAACCATCAAGGTTGTACTAGTGCACTCTGAAGGGTTGAAGGGGTTAGTTGTTGGGCCTTTATGCCTTCACAGTGTGCTCACGCGCTCAAGGAGGAAGGGAGGACGCACTAGTGCACTCCGAAGGGACAAAGGAACATGACTTCAAGTCCTCAGTAATTTAGGGTGCACTTATGTGCTCAAAGGCAAGAAGGGTGCACTAGTGCATGCCGAAGGGACGTAGGAAAACATTCGAGCCTTCAAGGTGTGTTGATGCACTCAAGGGAGGGCGTAATTATTCATGATGAAGGAGTATGCTCAAGAAGGAAACTTGTTCATTCTGCTCATAGTTTTCAAGACTAATCAAGCTTCAAGGTCCAGAAGTGCACTCTGCCTAGGCAAAGCTCAAGAACAAGTTTGACAATAATATTTCATGATATAATTGAGAAGAAGTATATGCAAGCTTATATGGATCCCGTCACAATGATGGTGGAATATGAAAGGTTGAGGAATGTGCAGAGTCTTTACATGCGACAATAAATTAACACTTCCAAAATCAAGATTGATAGTGAAATCATGAAAGGAAATGAATAAATTTGACATGCAAAACCTACTTGTAATGCAGGTTGATGAAAAGTTTCTTGATCCACAGTTGTGCGCCCAACCCAAATGAGAATGATTATGCAAAGGAATGGTTAACTAGGTTAATTCAAATGAGTTTACCTGCAAAATTGATTCATGCATGATTGCCACTTGTTGTGGAGTGAAAAGGTTAGTTAAGTGAAGTTAAGTGGGCTCCTATTTTCTAGGAGTGCGCCCACTTGCAACAAAGAGGCTCATGCATGCATCCATGAAGAGCGTGTGCCTTCAGCATGAAGGAGTCCACTCAAGGAGGGCACACTTCCTCAACATGAAGGAGTGTTCTCAAGGAGGGTGCACTTCTTCAGCCTGAAGGAGTGTGCTCAACTCAACCGCATGTCTTCATCAACTTGGAGTGTGCTTTTTACTTAAATAGCATTTTCTTGCTTTTGTTTGCTTTTATGTGCTTTTTCAAGTGTGTGCATGGTGAAAAGGCTAGTTTCTAAGTCAATACATGTCATGGGTTCACCTAACCATGGACTAGATAACATAAGCGCTTCTAAGGGTTAGGTGGTGACACTTAGAAAACATTGACTTAGGAGGATCTGACACTAGGAGACAACACCCAAATAACAAATCAAACAATGCGATGACACTAAGAGTCTTGAAACGATGGTTCACATAGGCTCCAAAATTGACTTAGGTAAAAAAAAAAATTGGAGGATCATTGTCGTAGCGACAAGAAGTCAAAAAGAATTTATTTTATCATGTCCCATTTGGACATTTAAAAGAAACAAAATTGAATTTTAAAAGATATTTTTAGTGTCTCCAAGTTGACCAATTTGGACCTCCTAAAGACAAGTTGGCCTGCCCAAGGGACACATGTGTCCCTTCACATGAGGAAACAAATATATATTAGCAACATTCCTTCACCATTTGGAAACCAATTTGGGTTCTTCTGTGGAAAATAATTTTGGACATCTGAGGCAGCTTGTGAGCAACATTAGAGGCGAATTTTCTAGAAAAATTTTGTACAACATCTAAAATATTTTTGAGGCGGGTTGAAGTTCAAGTATGGAACTATTATACGAAATTATGAGGATTTTTATGTGGATAATGAAGTTCAAAAGGATAGGAATTATGAAATCTTAATAGGGCTCTGGTCTACTGGTCTTTTCATTTATGACTTAGATTTCTCCCGTTCACTAAAGATTCTATTAGAAAGGATTGATCGGTTTTCCCCTTGTGAGTTTTTCCCTATCCTTTGGCCTAATTTTTGGTGTTCTTTGTCTTTTATGGATTATATTTTTATAATTTCTTGATGACCTAATGAATGAATCAAAATTCATAATGGAAAACATAAATATATTGTCACAAGTAATTATCATGTTAAGAAATCCTCTCTTGCAACCAAATTTCAATAATAAGAACACTCGCAAAATTGCAGAAGAAAAAAGAGTGGAACGAACTCATGATGATTCATGAAATTGTTGTAGAAGAAAGTATATATGTGGCTTTTAGAAGTTTTTTAATCTCACCACTCAAGCAGTTACACAAGATTAACAATTTCATTAAGGGAATATTTAAGCCACTCTTCAATGTAATCCTTCAAAAATGGAAGGACCATTATATCTTGTTTAAATAATAACGCAAATATTTCTTCCTCTAGTCCTTATGCATCTGATCGTAGTTTATTTTTCGTAGGCAATTGGTCCTCATTGTCATTAACAAATGTTACTGACCATTTCTTGTTTTGAGTTTTGGGAAATTCGATTGTTGTTGAAGTCAACACCCAATGACACTTTAATATTTTTCAATTATTCTTTTACATTTTTGGGAACAGTAAGATTTTTATTCTTTTAGACTAACTTACCTTGATTTGTTTAATCATTTTAGGGATTCCTTTCTGGGTTCTTTAACAATCACTCTAAGAGTTATGGTTTTATTGATGAAGGTAGATAAATCTTTGTCAGCAAGTTGTTGACCACGTTCAAGGTCTTTGTTTAGATATTCAATGAATGAATGAATTCTTTGAGACCGGGTCCTCAAATGCAAAGAAACCTCCCATGATTCATAAAAAAAGATTAGTATTTTTTTTTATGTTCAATGGAACATAAGATCTAATGCCAATTAATAATTGAACTACTTTTCTTACTTTCTAGGGTGTGTCAGGTGTACTGATTACTACAACTCAAGTGCTTAGATAGCTAGAGGGGTCATGAATAGTGGAATGGGACTAATAGCTTCTTCAAGTTCATTTATTATTTTTTTCAATCTTAAATTTTCCGCATATTGCTCAATTATAGAGTGAGCAAGGGAATCCCCTATAGTTTGGTGCAATTTCAAGCATCCCATAGATCCAAATCCTGAAATGCCCACCGCAGACTTCCACAGATTAGTAATATTCTTATTTTGCATGTGTAACTTCTCAAACTACAATTTCTTGGTGGTCCTATCATAGTGGGTATTGTGCATGGTCAAATTTTGGTCCTCAAAGGTGACCAACTCTTTGGCATCCAATTCTTCAACTAGTTTTTGAGCCTTAACCATGCGCGATACCACCCAGCCTAGAGTAGTGGCATTGTCCACTTCCATATTTGTGGGTCCTTCTTTGTGTTGAGACCCCTTCTTATAACTTGAACTTGTACTTTTTGACGATGAAACAACGTGTCACCTTTCCAGGGTAACTCAAGGCAATGGTTTATCTCCATCACCTCCATCAGAATGCCATTCGTACTCTCCTCTCAAATTAAAATAGTATATTTTCTTCTTTGAGTTGAGGAGGAATTTTGAAAAGCCTGTGGAGTTGAAGCTAGTTGAGTACTAGTAGTATTCTTTCCTTTTTCATTACAATTTATCCCTTTAGTACTAGTTCTCATTTCTATAAATATATCATCAACAGGTGTCGGTGTCTCCTTCTCCTTGGATGGGCCGATGTGACTTTATTCGCTTTCTTTAGTGTTTCTAGTAATAAAATTTCCATGTCTAATCAACACTGTGTGTCTTGACAAAAAGCCTTCGGGATAAAATCCCTGAGTGGATTCGACCTCAGCCAAATTAAAGGGCTACAATAGCTCAAGGAATTTCATAGGGTGACCATAATTCTTCGTAATAATGTGTCCAATAATAAATGGAAATGTTATAAAATTCTTCTTCTTCTTTCTCTCAAATAAAATTAATAAGGGGTGATATTGTCTGCAATCCTCAGAAACAAAATAATTATCCAAAACAAACTTGGGTAGTAACATACATTTATCTTGATACCTATACAATATAAAGAGTATGGTCTTCTTTTTCTTCATGTATCTCCTTCCCCCATAGGAACTTCCACACTTTGGAAGATATTATCTTGGGCTCCTACCCTATTATTAGATTCTTTACTTCTTTGAGAAACTTGTCCTAAACTTGGAAAAAACGTAAGGGAGTCTTATGCCTCCATAGAATATATCAAAACTACATTGGCTCTATGTTAGGATTCAAATTACTCTTGTGGGGTAATCCATGGAATTAATTGCAAAAAATATGTACATTACTAGGTAGGCCATCAAAAAGAATCTTTGGGCCTTAAATTTTTTTTTGACTAATTGAAAGGAAATCTCATTTGAAATGACTTCCGCCTAGTCAAATATGACATCCTTATTTAAAGAAAAATAATGTATGTACGAAATTGACTTGGGTACATTAGTATTAGTTTCACACCCCATGACCTAAGAAAATAACTAGGAGAAACCTCTATAAGTCTTGACGAGGATAGAGTTATCAAAAAAAGAAAGGCTAGATGGGATTTGTGCATAACACAACATAAAATATTGAATGATATTCATTCCACCACCTTGGAAATATAGAAAGGCATCAACTTCAAATAAATTAAGCTTTTTAGTGGGTTCTAGCAACTTCATTATCTTCTTGAAAACTTTAGGAGTTAATGGAACTGGGTTCTTCTTCAAGCCAAGCTTAATGGATTTAGTCTTGCATAGAACTGATGGGCACACCAGTTAAATATTTCCTTGAAGTTAAACACTTTTGGGATGCATGTGATATTTACCAACCAATGCTCGAAAACATGTTATTATTTTGGAACCAAATTTAAATATCACTAATATGCATTTGACCAATGGAATTTCTTGACTTGACAAGCTAGTGAGTTGCTTATATCCCCACAAATTGACTCCTTCCTTTTCATCACCATGTTGCTTATTTGTTCGATGTACTTAGGAATACTTGATAGATAAATGAGGCATTGATAGAACTTTTAGTTGTCAAATCCTCGTTTTACGATGGCATTTAGTAAGATTTTACATCTTTGCATACCATTGTCATTGCTCCATGCGAGAATGATAATGGGAAGTTAATAACTTACAACAAATCTTTGAGAGGTATGCTGGTAGTAATTCAAATAGTACGATATCAAGCACCTATTTTTACCTCGAGGGTTGGACCTTCTTAAATTGAGTTTTCAATTATCCTCGAAAGGAGTAGACAATTGATTTCCCATAAGTATGGAATAAGAGCGGAGGTGGATTTTATGGCATATCATGTGCAAAGATTTGATAAGTGCGGGAAGTTGTTTGTGTGGAGAAATGGATATGAGAAAAGTCGAATTATGCATATGATGGAAATATTAGGAACAAATGGATGTGTGGAACAAATGAATGTGTGGAAGGAGAGGTGTGTGAAAGGTTGGGTCATGCATTTCTTCCACACACATAAAATTGTCTGTGTATAAGGGTGTGAGAAGTAGTGTGCAAAAAGAAATATGTGCAAGGAACAATGATGTGCATAATGCAGGACAATGGGATGTTTTCGTACATGATATCCATAGGAAAAGTGACTAAGTATAAAATTATTGGGTATGGAATATATTATAGGTTGATGATGATGATGCACAAAATAATTCAATATTCGGCTCCAACTATAGGATAGTGACATCCTACAAGTTACCAAGAACAACATAATTTGACTAGTTTCTTTCTCTATTGGGCATGAAGTTAGAAATATTTGATATATACATGAGGTGATAGAATCATAACGCAAGTCGAATATGTAGAAGATTATATACTTCTATGATATAGATATTTATTTAAAATTCTCAAGAAAATAAGTGCTAGAGATGCTTCCCATTGACATGTAAATTTAGGACTTGACCATCCATTCCCTTCAAAATGTATTAATTGAAGCCATTGATTTTATCTATGATATATGGTCTAATACACATAACATCAAAATTTGTATGCATTGAAGTCTTTCACTGATCAAAAGGGTCCTGACATTAAGAAACCTGATTCAGACCCTGGAAAGAAGAACCCAGGATATGCAAGCAGATATCAACAAATTCCAGAACAGGTTTATGGCATTGCAAAACAGGGGTCTGCCTAGCTTGCTGGAGCCATCAGGAAAGTTGCTCTCACATGAAAAATATGCTAAGAGAGTGAACACCTTTGCTGGAAATCAAATTTCAGAGACAACTAGTACATCAGCACAAACAAGACCAGCAACAGGACAAACCCTCTTCAACAGGGTGGAAAGTTTATTTTTTATTATGAATGAAATCACACATTTGTTTGATGAGCCTCCCCATTTTTACAAATACACAGAGGCAGATGAGACCATGGGGTCAATTTTGAGGCATCAATTGCCTACACAGGATGTATGGGATAATTTGATACAATTACTATTAAATCAAAGTCAATAATTATGTTATTATTTTTTGAAAATATTCAAAGTTTTCATACACAGGAAAACAAAGACACATCAGCAGGTATGCAGAAAGAGGCTGAGCCAACTCAGCACAAGTATTCGGCCACCACAGCAGCACTAGCAGTGACAGGTGACAGGGCCAAGAAGCTACAGGAGGACAGAGCTGCACAAACACGTCATTCAGTAGTTATAACAAAGCGCTCAACCGACTCCGTGAGCTCCAAAGGTCAAAGTGTTCTGACAGGAGTTAAGAGCCTTTAATGATTCATTAAAGATTGTAATAACTTTCTATCTATAATTTCTGTACGAGTTAAAGAAGATATTTTCCCTCTCAGATGACTCAATGCCTGAGATATTTTGTATGAGACTGCTATATATTCCCCCTCGCATTTGTTAGCAGGGGTTGGACATTGGATGTAATAGATTGCTCATATCTATTCTACTCTTTCTTTTTACTTTAATTCTCAGAGAAGTAATACAAAGGATGATGGAATTTCCAAAGCTCAGTGTTTTTTGATGTTCTGCTGGTGTTTAGCTGAAAGTTGTAGGATTCCTGCGTATTTCATGACACAATAAGTTTCTCTTGTGACTCTTTGTTATGTATTTATCATCTTTCATATCTCTTTCATGTTGCCTATGTTTAAACAGTTAATAGCAAGGAAAAAGAATAGTTCCGGGATTTAATCACAGATTACCCTGAACTCAATCTAAGCTATTTTAAATGTTTGTTCTTCAGTTATAGTAATGAAAGCGTAATTCTTAATTGCTACCCTTTCACACTATATCATCACAGTGGTTATTGTTTCAGGAATTCGAGTTTGCTCCTGAGGAATACATCCCTTTCTCACATCCCAGCTTAGTGAAAAATTCTTAATTGCTTTTCACTGGCTGTTTGCACTCCATTATCACAATTTAAAGTTTGTTTCATGAAATATCCAAATGGCCCTATAACTCCAGCTGTATCAAACTCAGGATTTCAAAAAACCAACAGCCACAGACTCCATTTCCCAATGGACTAATTTTACCTGCAGAACTACATTTAAAAGTTTCAAAAAGACATCCTCCCAACCAAACATAAACCAAAAACCTTAACTTCATAACTACCCTAAAATTTCCATAGAACAGAGACAAACCTTAAAGAGAGAGCCCTCTCTGATTACAGCTGGGCTAGAAGTTGTAATCCAAAGATTGGTTAGTGGTTACCCCGGCCGTATTCCCTTGGGAGTCATAGGGAACAACCTGGGTGTTAGCATAAATGGCGAATCAACTAGGGAGCTCTTTAGGATTTAGAAAATACTGTATGTCTGTTAAAATTACACTTAAAATCTGAATATCAGTCAAGAAGCCTTTGAAGTTGTTTCTGTACCAACACCTACAACCTCAAGGAAGAGTTGATTCTGGTAATCTTTACGCTCATTTCGAGATACATATAGCCTTTGCAAAATCTTGTCCAGTCCTTGCAAGACACAAATTTTCCTAAAAAGCTCAAAAAGACCAGCTCAGAAATTGGCTCCCAAGAGGAATCTTCGGTACACTAGGGAAAATCCTGACCCAAACCCACCTATTATCTTTGAAAATCCCAATACAATCCCTAAAATTATCAAGAAGCAGTAAGAGCCAGATAAGCTTGCTGACTTAAGTCCAGAGACAGTTTATCCCAACCCCATTTCCACCCCAATAAAGGTCCTTTTTCCCTCCACCCCTAATTCCCCTAGTTCTCCATCCACGTCTCAAAGCCCTCCTCCCACATCCTCATCCCCCACATATTCCCCCTTGACCAACACTCTAAGTTCTGCCATACCTAGTACCCCTGTGGTACCCATTGTTCCTTTTATCCCAGTTGTCCCTGTCAATCCCCCAAACCTTGTGAATATGGATATGAGATATGCACCTCTGCAATTACCTGCTAATCCTGTAGCTCTACCTCAGGATTACCAAGCCAAAATATCATATTTTGACTCCACCGGCCCTTACTCTGCTATTCAGCATGCCAAGAGAATGCAGGATCATTTTGAGAACTATGAGATAGATGATGAGAGTGTGAGGATGAGAAT